>VSMD01079614.1:0-27900 GCA_008750895.1 Mirza zaza | reverse complement strand
TTTCCTTTTTTTTTTTTGAGACAGAGTCTCACCCTGTTGCCCAGGCTAGAGTGAGTGCCGTGGTGTCAGCCTAGCTCACAGCAACCTCAAACTCCTGGGCTCAGGCAATCCTGCCTCACCCTCCTGAGTAGCTGGGACTACAGGCATGTGCCACCATGTCCGGCTCCTTTTTTTTTTATATATATATTTTTAGTTGGCCAATTAATTTCTTTCTATTTTTTTAGTAGAGACGGGGTCTCCCTCTTGCTCAGGCTGGTTTCAAACTCGTGACCTTGAGCAGTCCTCCTGCCTCGGCCTCCTACAGTGCTAGGATTACAGGCATAAGCCACCACTCCAGGCCCTTTTTTCTTTTTTCGCATAAATAATATTGAAAATATAATTTTGGACTTCTAAAAAGTTAGTTGTTTTGCTACCAATCCCAAGTTCATGGTCTGGACCTTCATCTTTACATTTCTCAGCTACTTGTGACAATGATGTTACATATCTAGTATGTCACTGTTTAGAAAAATGCTTCAAAAAGTCAACAAGCTGTATTATAATGCATTTAAGTAATCATTAAAATGATGCTTTGGGGAGCTATTTATTGACATGGAAAGATTTTCAAATATATTCTGAAGTGAAAAACAGGTGGCAAAAATTATTATATTGTAAGTCCACTTTTATTACCACTTCAGGGAGGTATGCAGAAATAAACAATAGAAAGAAGGAAGGAAAGGAGGAAGGGAATGAGGGAAGGAAGATACTAACATCAGTGAGTTTTCTTTTTTGTTTTTTATTTTTGCTTAGCTTTAAATTGTCTCTTCATCAAAATTATTTGTATAATAAAAATATGTAATTGTTATATGAAGAACATGAAAGCTTGCTCCTGAAAGATAAGAGAGAAAAATGAGTATTTTTCATGTAATATAACTATCCTGGCTTCTTGAGCTACATGTGATATAATACTATAAATGCTGGTTTTGTAGCTTTTTAGTTTTGGAAATGAAGATTAAAATATATTATGGTTTCTGTTGTTAATTGGAGAACTGGGATGAAAGCAATAAAATGAGATTCAGTGAGGACAGGTAATGTGGCTCACTGAAGGAAGAAAAATCAAATGCACAAATATAGAATAAGGGGATGCTGACCAGGCGAAGGTGCCACAGGGAAAGATCTGTGGTTATAAACAGCAGGTAATAAATTAGGTATGAGTCAATAATACAGAGTGTTATTAAAAAAAAAAAAGTAAATGCCACAGAAAATTGAGTTGTATTTACAGCATATTGTATATAAAATGAGCCAGAGCTTTACAGAGTACAATCAATAAAACGTATTTTAATAAATGCCAAGGAAAAAGAAAATAGGATTAGATGATTATGACTCAAATTAATAACATTTTAATTAATGCGTCTGGACCAAAACATAGTAACATTTAAAGTTAGAAACATACAGCCTGAGTCTGGGCAAGGCAGCTCATGCCTGTAATCCTAGCACTCTGGGAGGCCGAGGCAGGAGGATCGTTTGAGCTCAGGAGTTCGAAACTAGCCTGAGCAAGATCGAGACCCCCGTCTCTACTAAAAATAGAAAGAAATTAATTGGCCAACTAAAAATATATAGAAAAAGTTAGCCAGGCATAATGGCACATGCCTGTAGTCCCAGCTACTTGGGAGGCTGTGGCAGGAGGATCTCTTGAGCCCAGGAGTTTGAGGTTGCTGTGAGCTAGGTTGACGCCACGGCACTCTAGCCCGGGCAACAGAGTGAGACTCTGTCTCAAAAAAAAAAAATAAATAAACATACAGCCTAAAACAATTAAAATATTGAAAAAAAAAAAAGAATTCTTTCAGCTCTTAAATCCATGACAGGTTGAAAACATCTAACTTGTAGTCTAACATTAAAGAGACTAAAAATACTCAAAAGACACTTAAGAAAAAGATTTCAAAAAGAGACTAAAGATAAAGAGAATGCTGTCTCTTTAAAAGTAGACTTACTTCCATTTTTAGTATATAATAACTGCCTCCATTTAACATAAATTACATGAAAATTGAAAAACGCTCATCCTAAATAAATTTTGGCCATGATCATGTAAAGCTGTGGTCCCGAGCCCCGGCCGAGGCCTGGTGCAGGTCTGTGGCCTGTTGGGAACAGGGCCGCACAGCAGGAGGTGAGCGGGCTTGGGGGAGCTTGGTCTGAGTTTCAGCTGCTCCCCTCGCTCATCAGCATCTGAGCGCCGCCCCGTCAGGTGCGTGGGGGCATTAGATTCTGCATCACGGTGCATTGTGTCATTATTTCATTATGCATTACAATGTAATAATAAGAGAAATAAAGAGCACAATAAATGTAACGTGTTTGAATCATCTCGAAACCATCTCCCTCCACCCCCAGTCCATGGAAAAATCGTCTTCCACGAAACTGGTCCCTGGTGCCAAAAAGGTTAGGGACCGCTGCACTAAAGTATTGGGAATATATTTCTAATTTTGTACTTTAAACTTAAAATTTCATGAGAATCTATATTTAATGTTTAAAATATAAACTATATTATGATTTCACACCAAATAGATATAGGCGAAAGTGTTTATACTTGCCCTTGAGAAAATTTGTGCTAAAGCAAAAGACTACCACAAATATTTAGGAATGGTATACTAGTAGGGACTCCAAGCTGCTGAAAAAATCTATAGCTGCCTTGGTAAAGCATATATATTATTTATGAAAATTACAAAAGATTGTTAGCAAACTGCTTCCACGCTTTTACAGATTATTTCAGAAACTGTATTATAGCACATCTCATTCCTAAATGGTTTTGTAAACCAAATCCTTTACTCTGCTCTTGTGGATCTATTCGATGTTTTCACTTTCTATTAATAAATAACAAAACAACAGCACCAACAACATATTAGACTCCAGTTCCTTTCCACAAGAACCCCACTCTGCACATCCTTGCTAGAACAAGAGTTTGGTTCCTAAAGCATGATAAGAAATTGGCCAAGCACAGGATTTGGAGTTAGAAGATATGGATCCTAGCAGCACAGATTAGCCCTGTGATTAAATTACAAAATAATCCATTTCCAACAATCTCTCTTGTATCTTATATAAGAGATTTCTTGCATAATCCTTTGTAAGATATCCAAGCCTTTTAGCCTAACTTTTAAGGCAAATCAACATGTATTTGAATTCCTACTGTGTACCATGATGTGGTCAGTGGAGAAAAGGTTAAACATCAGTCTTAGTGCTTTCGGGCTGCTATAACAAAATATCATAAACTTGTTGGCTTTAAACAACAGAAACTAATTTCGGAGAGTTGTGGAGGCTGGACGTACAAGATCAAGGTACCAGCTTATTTTGTGTCTGGTGAGGGCCCAGTTTTATAAGTGGCACCTTCCCGTGGGGCCCTCACATGATGGAACAGATGACAGGTTTCTCTCAGACTTCTTTGACTCCCTCATGAACTAACCCCATTCATGAGGGCGGAGCCTAATCGCCTCCCAAGACCCCACCTCTTAATGTCATCCCTTTAGGGTTAGGATTTCTCTTCCTTCCTTCCTTCCTTCCTTCCTTCCAGACAGGGTCTCACTCTGTCACCAAGGCTAGAGTACAGTGGTGTCATCATAGCTCTCTGCAGCCTCGAACTCCTGGGCTCAAGCAAACCTCCTGCCTCAGCCTTCCGAGTTGCTGGGATTACAGGCGCTCGCCAGAGGGTTAGGATTTCAACACATGAATTTTGAGGGGGACACAAATATTCAGACCATAGTAATGTGGTTCCTTTCCTTGAGGTACAGCTCATACTAATTAAGTCGATATACCAATCAATAGAATCAGAAGTTCATCAAAAGTTAAATAACAGTTGAAGATTCAAATAACAACCTAAGCTGCAACTATTGTTCCCTCCCTTCACTGTCCAGCCTCTTTTCCTGCTCAATGAAGTCACCTCATTTCTCAGTTTCCTTTATCCATTGACCCTCAATTTTGAACTCATTTGCTTGCCTTTTCCTGTATATTATTTTCATGTATTCATCTTTGTTCGTTTGAATATGACATACTCATCCCCTTTGTCAACTTTGTCGTTTATGAAAAGTTACTTATTTCAAAATCCAGCTTACCATTAGCTGATGTATCATCTATGTGTACAGCCGTGTGTGTGTGTGTGTCTGTATAGTGTTTTTGTTTTGTTTTGTTTGTTGACATTTTTTATTTTCCTGAGTTGTAAGGTCCCTGATTAAATAATATCTGGCACTTAGTAGGTATTTCATAAAATAACTGAATAAATATTGTTAGATAATTCCTTAATTTTATAACATAACTAAATATTTTTCAGTCTTAGGATTTTATGAAGGAAGAAGGATTAAACACTTATGTTGGGACTTCTTATACATCTAATAGTGTTCTTTTGATGTCAGAGAAAAATTCTCTTGACTGAAATGTTTTATTAGTTTCTTCTAGGTCACTTAATTTTTAAAATTATAAATGTATTATACTATCATTATAAAGGGTTAGAAAATAAAGAAGTAAAAATGAAAATCACCTATAATCCTATGATTCAAAGAAACTACCTAATAATACTAGATTTGTACATCTAATATATCCTTTTTTTGGCTTACTATTTCGTCATAAACATTTCTCATGTTATTAGTCTCAGGAAAAAAAAACATTATTTATTTATTTTTTAGAGTTTCTGTTTGTTTTTGTTTTATTTTTATAAATTTCAGCATATTATGGGGGTACAAATGTTAAGGTTACGTATATTGCCCAAAAAAACCATTTTTAATGACTACAAATTTTCTTAGTATAAGGGTCTAGAATTAACTATTTTTCTCTTACTGAACTGTTAGTGTTATTCCCACTCCCTTCCCATGTCACATTTCATTTGGGTATTGCAGTAACATTGTGCAAAAATCTCTTCCAATGTTTCTATTTCTGTAGAAGAAATTCTTAGAGCTATTATTGATTCAAAAGAAATTAACATTTTAAAGATATTTTATTAGAAACTGTCAAATTGCCTTCAAGCATGGACAGTTCAGACTCCTCCCAACAGAATAATAAAAATGCCTGTTTCATTCCATTCTCATCTGGGTAATATTTTAGAGAAATAAATCCAACAGAACACATTGGACAATATGACTTTGAAAAAATAAGAAAACTTTAGCATTGCTTCTGAAAGCTTGTAAATTATTATGTTTCTCTAAATGTTTAGGTTCCAGTCCCATTAATGTATTTTCTTCTTTATCTAGATTTTCTATGCAGTTCATGCTTTTCAAGCACGGAGTGACCATGAACTCAGCCTTCAAGAGTACCAAAGAGTCCATATACTTAGATTCTGTGACCTAAGTGGAAATAAAGAATGGTGGTTAGCTGAAGCTCAAGGGAAGAAAGGGTATGTGCCAGCTAACTACCTTGGCAAGATGACTTATGCTTAAGAAGATAAGCCTTTTTTTCTGGCAAGCTGTTTATTGACTGTGTCATAAAACTGATATTACAAAGTTTTGGACCTGAATGCAAGAAACCTCCGAACTCTATGAACTGATACTATATCCGGTTTTAAGGAAGACTGTACTTCCTAACAAGATTATTTCATGAATGTATTACAAACAATACATGTTGAAGGAAATATTAATCCAACAGAAATAGCAAACAGCCTAAGCCCCAACTATCAACTACATAAAAGTGGGGATCTTTTGAAAGGATAAATATGTTCTTTTATCATCATGAAAGGTTGGACCTAAGGATAGGTTTTTCAATTTATTGTAATGTTTTTAACTGTGTATTTTCTTAACTATGCTTTTGTCGTATTTATCTTTTGCAAATGCATGTATGTCTATATATACATATATAAATCCATATTATGCACTATATATGTTTGTAATATAGATCATACACATATATGTATAAGCCAGATGGTATACTAAATACACATAAGAATAGCAATTAATTAACAGCTAACTAGTAGTCTTTAATGTAGAAATTCCTTTAAGTTTTGAACCAATGGAAAAAACCGAGTAACTTGACATTAATAATATCTAACATTTACTGAATCCAAACTACATGCCAGACATTGTTCTAAGTGCTTTATGTGTAGTAACTTATTTAATACTCAAAACGCTATGAAAAAACTGTGGTCCAAAGAGGTGAAGTGGTTTAGCGCGAGTCACACTGCTAGGAAGTGAAGCTGGGACTCTAGTGCAGGTGGTCTGGCTCCAGGATCCATGCTCCTAACCATCACACCGAACTCTTTGTTGTCTGCAAGGTACTTAGTGATGCAAATAATGAACATAGAGGAGGACCATTTTTCTCTCAGGTTTATGGTTTAAGTATTTAGAAGCTCTTCAGAATTAAGGATTACAAATTACCTCCATGATAGTAGCCTAGAGAAAATGAAGTATCTAGGTTTATTATTTTTGTTTTAACAATTTTTGAAAGTATAATTGTTTAAAAATCATCCCATATGATTGCCTAATGATACTTTAATGAGGAAGTATTTTTGGATCACTCAATTATTTGGATAATAAATGGGAAATGTGTGTTCCCAGTTCTGAGTCAAGATGTAAATATTTTTAGTTGCCAATTTGTACTTAGACAAGGCAGGCAATGAGGGTAACATTTGCTACAACACAGTGTCCTGGGACGTTGAACTTTAAATTGGGTATTGTTCAGAGAACTGTTCTTTAGGATTTCAGACATATTTTGTCAAGACATTTTATGAACTAAAGATGCTAAAAAAAAAAGATTAAATTTGACTTTAGTGGTTTCCTTTAAAAATCAAATTAAAGTGACTTTTCATTGTCCATATAAAATGTGCTAATATGACATTCATTTTAAGATTGATTGTAACTTTGTAAGATTTATTTGATCCTTATAATATATAGTATGTTACATATTACTGAAGAATATAAATAAGAAAATGAAGAGTGCTACTTTTCAGAGGGCTGCTGACCATAAAACACACACACACACACACACACACACGCACCACAACCATAGAAATTTAACACATTTACATACAAAAACATTTGCATTTTATGATATTGTTCCTAAAATCATTAATCTAAAGATGATTTTATAAGATTCTACTAATAAGTTGTTTCACATAAAATATTGTTTTGAATTGTGTACTAAAAGAAGGCTTTTTTTTTTTTGAGACAGAGTCTCACTCTTGCCCAGGCTAGAGTGCCGTGGCATCAGCCTAGCTCACAGCAACCTCACACTCCTGGGCTCAAGCAATCCGTCTGCCTCAGCCTCCCGAGTAGCTGGGACTACAGGCATGTGCCACCATGCCCAGCTAATTTTTTCTATATATTTTTAGTTGGCCAATTAATTTGTTTCTATTTATAGTAGAGACGGGGTCTTGCTCTTGCTCAGGCTGGTTCCAAACTCCTGACTTTGAGTGATCCTCCTGCCTCGGCCTCCCAGAGTGCTAGGGTTACAGGTGTGAGCCACTGCACCTGGCCTGAAGGCTGATTATTTTAGATATACAGATACTTATGTCTTTTAATCATCCTTTGTACCCAATTTTAAAACATAAGTAAATTACAGTTTGCCTAGGATAAAGCAAAAAGAAATCCAAACTTGCTACTTGTGGAAACTATGAATATATCCCAAGACCAAAATACTGGGAAAATTATATATATATATATATTTAAATTATTTGTGACCTTTATACTCCCCACAAAAGTGAAGAATTATATAAGTAGTACATATTTGCTTTCCTGGCTGATGTAAATGGCTAGATATATATGAGAAACTTTGTCAACTTGTGTAGTCCTAGGATTGATGCTTCCAGGATTGAAGAAACCACACCACTAAAACAACAGCTGCAGTTAGCTGCTGAGCATGAGTTGTAATGAAGCCACCTACTGCAGTTCCGCACTACTGTGGTGAACCTATTACCATAAAACTACGTTGTTTCTATTTTAAAAAGACAATCTACATTTCATTTGCCATTTAGACATTTGTGGGTTTTTTAAAAAGATTATATAATCTTTTTCTAAGTATTTTAAAATCAAGTAAATTGTAATTTTGAGGTTAGATATTATTTTATTGGGCCTAAGGGAAATAAATTCCCCAGATAGTTCTAAGATGTATAAATCTTAAAGAAGTTTAAAAGATAAAACTGCTGGTGACATCAGTAAGTAAGGCTAGGTATGGTAATTATTTCTTGATGATTTTTAAATTAAATATTATTGTACAGTATAGGACCCTCTGAAGTCGGTATTTTTACAAAAGATGAAGGGGAAAATTTTATAGCTATTTTTCTTTTTAAAGTAAATAAGTACATTTCATTTAGCATTTATTTTTAAATACAGATGCTTTAAACTAATCATTATATAATAAAATTTAGAAATGTAAAAAAATTACTCAAGTAATGCAAAATTACCATGAGTGCTTAAGTCATATGAAAAAGTTACAAAGCCACTATTTGAACATTCCTTATATTTCAGAAAAATATCTTTAGTATTCCCTAGGATAAAACAATTCTATGAAGGTTGAGTTTTGCAAAAGAGACATAATGTACATCCTTAATCATAGCACTGAAGCATTTTTGACATACTTTATTTAAGTGCTGGAAAATTCCATATTTTGTCTAAAACATAATTTGCACTTTTACTAAGTGCCTGGTACCATTTGTAATGAATGCAGTTCAGGTGATTTACAAAAATTACTGTTTTCACTCCTGAAACATGGAATTGAAAACTCTTCACTTTTCCCATTAGTTTCTTGGATTTTTGTCCATTGTAAAGACCTCTCAAAGCCACGTGAATAAAAGGAGGAAATCTTTATTTTGTATTCTATGACAAGAAGACCACTTTATTTAAATCCTGTTTGTTATAACTATGGCTTCTGAAGGTACTGAGTGTATTGCTCAACACTGAATACAACTGGACCTCACAAAATTCAAGCTAAATTAGAAATATAAATTTAAATTACAGTTGATAAGGAAGTAATAAGTTTTACTGACTGGACTTTATACTCACTATTTAGAGAATGTTACGATTTTTAAAAGTCTAACTTTATTCCAGTTACTTCTCTCCCCATACACACACTAAATAATACATTTAAAAACTCAGACACTAATTCTCTACGATCAGCCGGGCATGGTGGCTCACACCTGTAATCCTAGCACTCTGGGAGGCCGAGGCGGGCAGATTCCTTGAGGTAAGGAGTTCAAAACCAGCCTGAGCAAGAGCAAGACCCCGTCTCTACTAAAAATAGAAACAAATTAATTGGCCAACTAATATATATAGAAAAAATTAGCCGGGCATGGTGGCGCATGCCTGTAGTCCCAGCTACTTGGGAGGCTGAGGCAGGAGGATTGCTTGAGCCCGGGAATTTGAGGTTGCTGTGAGCTAGGCTGACGCTACGGCACTCACTCTAGCCTGAGCAACAAAGTGAGACTCTGTCTCAAAAAAAAAAAAAAAAAAAATTCTCTATGATCTACAAAATTATTCCAATATAACAAACTTCACTCCAGGGCTCCTGGAGCTCAAGCCAAGCCTCTGAAGGCCAGACATAGGCAAGATTTGCTTTAGCTTTTTTGGAAAATTAGGTACACTTTAGCAAATACTGGAATAAGATGTTCTTGTCCAAAAATCTAGGAAATGTATTCTTAGTAAATTGAATAAATCTTATCTTAAAAAATAACACTATGGTAATATAAATGTATTTATGGCTTTCTCTAACTTCTGATATAATTTTATAATTACTGTATTATTCATAATAAAATTTTATTTTGGTAAAATGATGTATTTCCTACATAACCTATGGACATCACAATATAATTCATACTCTCAGCTACTAATAAACAGTACTACCACTCCTTGTCAAGAGTTGGAATCACCTAACCTTTAGGTTCTAGATGCTTTCCATCTCATGTCATTATCTGTTTTATAAAGGAGGAAGCTGAGGACCATGCAGCTAACACACGGAGGACTGAGATTCCAAGTCAGGCGTTTGCTTTCTGTGTCCTTTCAGTGTTTTTTCTTTTCTTTCTTTTTTTCCAAAGTCACTGAAATCTATGGTTATGTGATCTTAAATAGAAAGTACAATATGCAAAACAGAAGTGATACCAAGTATCTACTGAAATGAGATTCAAACACAGAACCCTAAAAGCTTACTTGTTGGCATATGTGCATATCCACTCACTGAGCCAGGAAGTGTTTGGGGGTTACTGTGGAATACAACGTGTGCAAGACAAATAAGATCCCTCCCCTCATACCGCTACTCTAGTGGGGAAAACAAACTATACATAACAAATTAAACAAAATCATAAATACTATTAATATAAAACTGGCTACTTTCATCCACCACTCAGTTAAAAAGTCTTGTAGCTCATTTTATGATGTGGAAAAAATCAAGGTCGGAGAGCTACTTAAGACAATTAAACTCTTAATACAAAATATACCTTTATAAAACAACAAACTGAGTTATATACCTTATTAGATATATGCATACTTATATATGTATATATTCTAAATATATAACGTATATATTATCTATATAAATAGCCATATTCAAAGATAAACTAGTTAAAATTATCTCTGAGGTACAACAGAAATAAAAATAATTTCTCTTCTAAACTCTGTCTAGCATATATTTTTTACGATGGGATAAATCTTTTCAAGTGCCAATATGCAAACTGTAATAAGCATTACTGTTTTAATTTCTTGCAGGTACTGAGGTTACATCAGCTGTGACAGGTGCTGAGCTTAGCCTATGTCAGATCATTTTGTTCAGTTTAGTCCAAATTGGCTCTGACCTATAATCATAAATTTTTTTTTTTTTGGTCTTTTTGACCCTAAAGCAGATTTGGGGTTTATGCTAAACTGGTGGTTTATCAACAGAAATCTATTTCTCAAAACAAAAACATCTGTAGACAGATTTTAAACATGTAAATAGGTACCCGCTCTACATGTAAATAATGTGATTATGTCAATCCTGGATTCTAATTAACCATGAATAATTTGGTGCCATTATTTAATAGAGTGGTTTAAAATAATCATCTTTCCTTAGAAATAGAATAAGCTTAATTTAAAAAGCTTTATCGTCATAGAGATCATTTATCTATATTAATAAATTAGAATAATTATTTTAGAATAATGATATTAGAAAAACCTAGGGATTAAGAAAGAGAGTTTGAAATTAGAGCATTATAGAATGAAGATTTAGTGGCACACATCAAGGTTGACGGAACAGGTTGCTCAGTCTTATGAATGTGGGAATTTACTGGATTTCCAGTTTCTGGGTAAAACGAGGTATTGATGAATTAGAAAATGGCTGTTGTGAATAATAAACTATTTGTTTCTCTGATTCAAAAATCTTCCTATCCTCTGGCAGAATATATACGTAAAATGATGGCTGGCTAATTTGCTAGCTGACAAGTAAGGCAATAACTCAGACTCTTCACATTTTTTTTTTTTTTTGAGACAGAGTCTCAACTCTGTTGCCCAGGCTAGAGTGCCGTGGAGTCAGCCTACTCACAGCAACCTCAAACTCCTCTTGCCTCAGCCTCCTGAGTAGCTGGGACTACAGGCATGCGCCACCATCCCCGGCTAATTTTTTCTATATATTTTAGTTGGCCAATTTTCTTTCTATTTTTAGTGGACACGGGGTCTTGCTCTTGCTCAGGCTGGTTTCGAACTCCTGACCTTGAGCAATCCTCCCGCCTCGGCCTCTCAGAGTGCTAGGATTACAGGTGTGAGCCACTGCGCCCGGCCTCTTCACAGTTTCTGACTTAACAATGTACAAAACAATCTTAAGAATTAATCATTATATAGGAACTTCTTTTATACAAAATTAACTAAAATTAGGTAAAATGCTGTAACATTTTTGGGCAGTAAAAAAATGTCTTTTCTGAATAGGAAGTTGTCAATGTGTGAACAAGTCATAAATTTCCATCCACAAAGTCTCTTGGGAATGGGTGTTTTTCTCAAGAATTCTCAGGAAAGGCCGGGCGCGGTGGCTCAAGCCTGTAATCCTAGCTCTCTGGGAGGCCGAGGTGGGCGGATTGTTTGAGCTCAGGAGTTCGAGACCAGCCTGAGCAAGAGCGAGACCCCATCTCTACTATAAATAGAAAGAAATTAATTGGCCAACTAATTGATATAGAAAAAATTAGCCGGGCATGGTGGCACATGCCTGTAGTCCCAGCTACTCGGGAGGCTGAGGCAGCAGGATTGCTTGAGCCCAGGAGTTTGAGGTTGCTGTGAGCTAGGCTGATGCCACGGCACTCACTCTAGCCTGGGCAATAAAGTGAGACTCTGTCTCAAAAAAAAAAAAAAAAAAAAAAGAATTCTCAGGAATGTGCATAACCAGGATGAGTCAAAATTCAACACTTGTTGAGTATATATTATGTGCATGTATTACATTGGTAATGCAGGGGAAAAGGTGGGGAATGTGAGAAAAATACTATATTAAGGGGTGTGAGAGTTCACAACCTATAGGAAAAGATAAACTCCTAAATAACTGATATGAGGTAATAAAAACAGTGATACAAATGAGATGAGAAATCAATTATGAAAATTATCACTATGAGGAATCAACTATAAAAAATCAATTTTGAAGCCGGGTGCGGTGGCTCACGCCTGTAATCCTAGCTCTCTGGGAGGCCGAGGTGGGCGGATCATTTGAGCTCAGGAGTTCGAGACCAGCCTGAGCAAGAGTGAGACCCCATCTCTACTATAAATAGAAAGAAATTAATTGGCCAACTAATATATATAGAAAAAATTAGCCGGGCATGGTGGCACATGCCTGTAGTCCCAGCTACTCGGGAGGCTGAGGCAGCAGGATTGCTTGAGCCCAGGAGTTTGAGGTTGCTGTGAGCTAGGCTGATACCACGGCACTCACTCTAGCCTGGGCAATAAAGTGAGACTCTGTCTCAAAAAAAAAAAAAAAAAAAAAAATCAATTTTGAAAAAGGAGATGAAATTTAGAGGGAGTAGGAGAATCAGTTGAAATGAGGCTGGGAACAACACTGAATACCCACACTGTTGGGAGGGAAGCAGAAAACTTTATATTGGGTCATCTCCGCCACCTTGTAAGGTACCTCATTCAGCAGGATCAACTCTTGGGGCTCTGCTAGAAGAATTATTTCTTTTTCTTTAAATTTGCACATGCTATCAATCTTCTGAAATTCTCATCAAGAACCAGTCATGCTAATCATTGTTTTCATACACTATGGAAATTATTAAAAAAGTGTTAAAGACATTTAAAATAAAACTTTCCAAATTTTGCTATGTAATATTTAGCATTATAAGGTAAGAAACAATAGAAATTTGATTGTGAGGATTTTTATTAAATTACAGCATCTTACAGTTTATGTTCTAATAACAAACTTGTCATCTTTAGGTTCATATGATATAAAAACTTGGCTATATTACTTCTTCAGTTTCTTTTGGGCAGCTTTCTTCTTGACCATCTGTAATCGCTTCATTGCATTGAGCTGTGATTCCTGTGAAGTGGGGCCTTTGAGGGACGCTGAGGGAGAGCTGCTCGATTCGGAAGTGGTTTTGCTGGTCGTACTCCCGCTAGGCCCGGATGTCCCGCTATTTCCATTCCCACTTAGTTGGTTGCTGCTCCCTGGAACTAAACTACTCGGACTAGGAAGACCTACTTTGCTGACATTGTCACAGCTAACTGAGCGACTAAGGCCAGTCTTGCCCAAGGTTAGAGGTGGAAGTGGTTTCAATGGCACAGTGGGTGGTGTAGTGCTGTTACTGGAACCTATTTTGGAACCTATTCCACCTTTGGATGATGTTGCCAAACCAGTTAAACCCACAGGCTTCTGGTTGGCTGATGAGGTAGCAGGTTTCCCAGTACTGTTTTGTGTTATTGAACTCAATTTTGCTGTTGAGGGACCAGCAGAGGAAGTTTTGGCTGCAAAAGCTGCCCATCCAGTTAGGCCACTGGTTGCTGAAGAGGAAACACTGGTACTAGAAGAATTTCCAGAAATAACCATGGAAGTCTAAAAGAAAAACATTAAATATTACATTAGAGCCAAGTATAATCAACACCTATCTAATATCCTTGAATATATAACAAGTTTAATTGTTGGACTTTTTATACCAAAGTAATGACGTGGGAAATTTAAGTCATACCATCAAATTAGGTTTTTATGAAGCTGATCTGAAAAACCACACTGAACAAAACTTATCCATAGCTAGTAGGTATTACCATTTCCAAAAAGAAAGTTTGGATACCATATTCTTGTCAAGAAAATATACAGAATTCCTTTTGGGAATTGTTTTTAGATTTAGCTATAAGCCTTATCAGAAAAATCAGATTTAGTGCTTGAACTTATTTTTTACCTAAAAAGGTACTATCCAGCTCATTAAAACATCTAATTCTTTAGACTTTGCCCCAAATGACTAGTGGATCATTTCAAAAATAGAATCCACTCTTAATGGACAAAAATGCTTACACCCAGGAAATTCAGAAGAAGATATCCGAGACAAAGAGATTCATTCAGTAATAATTTACTGAGTGGATGTGTGAGAGAAAGAAAACAGCTGTATATAACTTCTAAACCCATTAAAAAAATGTTCTCCCAAATTTTGAGCAACAGCTACAGGACTGCAAAATATATGTAGATGTATAATGTTAATGGAAATAACATTGGAAATACTGGAAATATATAACTTATTGGAAATATATAACTTTTATGATATATTAAAAAGGTTTCATGATTTTAGTTTCATAATTTGTCTATACTTCCTGAAACTCACACAACGGATTTCTGCTTCCGAAAAAAGAATTTTATCAATTGCTTCGCTGGCTGCACAGTGACATTTTGGGTAGGACTGACTTACTTCCTGATGTATTTTTTAAAGGTAAAACACTTCAATTTCTCTGATTAACTTCTGTGGCTAATCAGAAGCTCACAGCGATACCAATGCCATTATATAAATACATATTGATCATATGCACATAAGAACACATTTTTTTCACTTTAACATTAGGCACAAATGTACTTCGTTCAAATTAATTTTGAATTGAATTTCTTGACACTTTTTCTACCTTCATACCATTAAGAAGATTCACAAAAGTGTTAAGTACACTCACATAGGTAAAAGATAAGGTTTCACAAAATAACATCCTACTTTTAAAAAAGGTAGTTATTATGTCCAAAATATATCCACGTAAATGTTATATTTTTGTTGTTTCGGGTTTTTTTTTTTTTTTTTTTGGTTTGGTTTGGTTTTTTTGAGATAGAGTCTCACTTTGTTGCCTGGGCATGAGGGCAGTGGTGTGATCATAGCTCACTGCAACTCCAAACTCCTGGGCTCAAGGTATCCTCCCGCCTCAGCCTCTCAAGTAGCTGGGACTATAGGTGTGTGCCACCACGCCCAGCTAATTTTTCCATTTTTTGTATATACAGGGTCTTGCTATGTTGCTCAGACTTGTCTTGAACTCCTGACTTTAAGCGATTCTCCCACCTCAGCATCCAAAGTGCTAGCATTACAGTCATTAGCCCCCATTTTGGCTGAGTTATATTTTAGAACTGAACTCCAAAAGAGTTGATAAAACATTTTTAGCTCTTACAAGGTATCCTTCAATATTGACTCCATGTAAACATTTTTTTAACCACTTGAAAAGTAATCAAAATAGAGAGCTCTGAGATCTTTATTTTATAAGAGGAGGAATCCAGATTTTTGTTCACACCATGAAAATTGACAGGATTTTTTTTACAGTAATGTCATAAAATAACTATCTCATGAGGTTACCCAGAGAAGGAAAACTACATAAATCATAAATTCATAGAGGAATGCACACCAGTAATGAGTGAAAAAGTCAAGAAAGAAAAAAGGACACAGGTGTAGTAAACTTAGATCTAACTTTTTTCTATTAAACATTAAACTGCCTGCCATATGGGCTAAATGATCTTTTAACGAGCTTCACAAAAGAAAACCAACCTAAAAAGCATACCATGCTCATGGATCAGCAGATTCAACATTGTTAAAATGTCTATACTACCCAAAGTGATCTACAGATTTAATGCAATCTCTATTGAAATACCAACGTCATTTTTCACAGATCTAGAAAAAATAATTCTACACTTTGTATGGAACCAGAGTAGACCCCATATAACCACAGCAATCTTAAGCAAAAAGAATGAATTGGGAGGCATCAATTTACCAGACTTCAAGGTATACTACAAAGCTACAGGAACCAAAACAGCATGGTACTGGCACAAAAACAGAGACCTAGACCAATTGGTTCAGAATAGAGAACCCAGATATATAAAACCTCATATTGCCACCTGGTCTTTGACAAAACAGACAAAAACATACACCGAGGAAAAGAATCCCTATTAAATAAATGGTGCTGGGAAAACTGGATAGCCGCATGTAGAATACTGAAACAGGATCAGCACTTCTCACCACTCAAAAAAACCAACTGACAATGAATAACAGATTTAAACCTAAGGCATGAAACTATAAGAATTCTGGAAGAAAACGTTGGAACAACTTATAGACTTGGCCTGGGCAAAGAATTTATGAAGAACACCCCCAAAAGCAATCACAGCAACAACAAAAATAAATAAATGAGACCTGATCAAATTAAAAAGCTTCTGCACAGGCAAGAAAACAATCATTACAGTGAATAGATAACCTACAGAATGGGAGAAAATATTTGCATGCTATACATTCAATGAAGGGCTGATAACTAGAATCTATACAGAATTCAAGCAAATCAGCAAGAAAAAAAATCAAACAACTCTATTAAAAAGTGGACAAAGAACATGAACAGAAACTTTTCAAAAGAAGATAGAGTAATGGCCAACAAACATGAAAAAATGCTCAACCTCTCCAATCATGAGGGAAATGCAAATCAAAACCACAACGAGATAGCACTTAACTCTAGTGAGAATGGCTTTCATCAAGAAGTCCCAAAACAACAAACGTTGGTGTGGATGCAGAGAGATAGGAACACTCGTACACTCTTGGTGGAACTGCAAACTAGTATAACTGACATGGAAAAGAGTACAGTGATACCTCAAAAAACTAAAAGTAGAACTACCATTTGATCCAGCAATACCAATATACTAGGTATTTATCCAAAGGAAAAAAAGACATTCTATAAAAAAGACACAAGCACTCAAATGTTTATAGCAGCACAATTCACAATTGCAAAGATATGGAAACAATCCAAGTGCCCATTGATACAGGAGTGGATTAATAAAGTATGGTATATGTATACCATGGAGTTCTACTCAGCCATAAAAAACAATGGTGAACCTCTTGTATTAACCTGGATGGACCATTCTTCTAAGTGAAGTATTACAAGAACGGAAAAACAAACACCACATGTACTCACCATTAAATTGGAACTAATTAATCAACACTTATGTGCACATATGGAAATAACATTCACTGGTAATCAAGCAGGTGGGGAGGAGGAAGGAATGGGTAAATTCACACCTAACAGGTACAATGCACACTATCTGGGGGGTGAGCACACTTATAACTTTGACTCAAATGGTACAAAAGCAATTTATGTAACCAAAATTTTTGTATCCATATAATATTCTGAAATAAAAAAATAAAAAGTAAAATATTTATATTACAAAAAAAAAAAGTAAAAAAGAAATCCCAGCTAAAGTAATTAAAATGACCAAAGTACAAACAAGAAAGCAAGTTCTATGTGTTTGGCATTATATTGTAATGGCTTGCTGCTGCCTCGTGTTTATTTTTAACAGAATGACAGATGGTTTAAAACACTATCAGGACACAGAAGTAAAATAACAACAACAACAACAACAACAAAAATGAAGACCAAATAATTTCTTACTATTTCAGCATAGAAAATAAATTTCTTAAGTACTTTTAAAAATAAATATTTTCTTGCCCATTATCCTATTGGAAAAGCCATTTGCTTTTAATGTGTGAATAGAAATGATTTTTTTCATAGTACAAATGTATTCACTTTTATCAAAAGACAAGAAAACCTCTTAATCAAAACAAACATGACTGCTAAGGCCTTAATTTATTTGCCATAAAACAATTTCATGTTGGATTTCCTAAAAATATAGTCGTCATAATGGGTTAGTATAAAAATCTACCAAAAGTGATTAAGTATAGAATATAGCAACTCTAATTAGTTTCAATAAATTCGTTATTCTTACTTCTAATCCAATTCACCAAGTTCCTATATGACAAATCAATAATGGATATCCTTTGGGCATCAATTCTTCCTTGGTAAAATAAAATAAAAAATGATCTACAAATACAATTATCAGTATCTTTCTCAGAGTACTTTATATTCATATTCTTTTTCATCACACCAAGGTTCTTGAGCTTGCTACTTATAAAAAAAATTGCTTAGACAAGGTAATATCTTTAGAATTTTCTCAAGTAAATATTTGAGAAATTTGAGGCTAATATTTTTTCTTCCATCTTTAGTACTATACTTAAAATTGGAATGTATATCCCAGTAAATTTATACATATATATTACATACATATAATTTACATGTACATAATATATTATATATATACATATAATTTCTGTTATAAAATTAGAAAATTATTTTATTTCATGATATCAAAATGTCAGGATATTAATAATAATGTGAACTTATTTCAAAGATGCAAATCTAGAAATGAGAAAGGTGATATTCTTACTAGATAATATGGTCCCTTAGTATAAGAGGTAGGTACCATGAAGGTTCATGATAATAAAGAAAAAAAACCAAAAGGCAAGAACATTTTTTCAATAACCAGTGCAGAAGAAAAAAAACTATGAGGACAATCAGCTTACACAGTACAGGAAGCAAAATTCTTGCTACTGATGGCAAAGGTACTTAGAATTTAATTCAAATTCCTGATTGGAGGTAAGTATCTAGCCACATAAGAATGGTAAAGAATGTCATTTTGGAGTGATTACAGACTGTTTCTATTTGTGATAAAAAGAAAAACAGCAAAGTTAGAGATAAATAATAATATAAATGTTCCTTTTCTACCTAATAGTAATGCAGTCTTAATTTTTAACAACATATAGCCATTTAGTACATAAAGTTTCTCATTTAATTTTTTGTCAAGCAACTATTGTTTAGTCTACTAAATGAAGATATAATCTCAGATAAAAATCGAATGTACTATACCTTAACTTCTGTTCTTTTAAATGCTAGAAAAGTTGTCTCTTGTTTGAGTTTAGTTTCTGGCTTCTTAACCAGTGGATCTTTGACAGCTGGAACTACAGAAACAACTGTAGGGGCTGGTTTCTGTGGTGGTTTCTGAGTTTTTTGTGCCTGCAAAAACCAGTGGATTAATTTAGATTAAAAAATCTTAATTAAATGCACACAAAAAGGATAATCTATCAGAGGTCTCATCATTTAAGTGAAATGGATTTCAACATTAAAAAATATGACGACAATGAGCATATAGGCTCTTAGACAAATAATTTTTATCAACATATTAATAGTTTGACAGATTTCATTAATTTCTAAACAGTAAAGATATTATCTTTTTAAAGATATTATCTAAAGCTTAATATTAAGCTTTAGAAATCATACCGAATAGGGTTGGTTAAACACAATTTTAACGAGACAAACCAAACTGTTTTTTTAAAAAAGGAAAATCACAAACTATATGTAACTAGTTAGCTTTACTTATCATGAAGTACAATTATTTCTCATTATGGTTGGTCAAAGACTTAGGAGTTTTCTTCTTAGGATATAAGTCCCTGAGTCACTAAGGGTAAGTTAGAACATAGCTCAGATCATTTGTACGGTTTTAAACAAAGAATGGGGAGAAAAAAATTACTGATAAACGATGAACCTTTTTGAGGTTTTTCTACACTGCAGAACTAGGCACACCTCAGAGTCATAAATGCAAATTTCTATGTTCCAAAAGAAGAAATTATATCCATTGTTCCTTTATGAGCATTTTCAGTTTTATTTTGACCAATAATTGATTTTTTCCTTTATTTTATAACTAAGTTGTTTACTAAATTGTCCTATAAACTCTAATCATTTTTTAGTTTTTCAGTGTTTTCCAGGTAGATACTCATAGCTATACAGATGGTATAGTTCACTGTTTAAGGGCACCGTTTCTGGAATCAAACAGAACTAGGATTAAAACCCAGCTCAACTACTTTCCTAGCCATGCTACTTCAAGCAAAATACAGAAATCTCTAAAAGCCTCATTCTCTTCATCTGTAAAATGATAGCAACACCATCTACTTCAAAGGCAGGTTATGAGGATGGATTACAATTATATAAGAGTTTAGCATAAAATCTGGCATATGTTGAGAACTGAACACAACAGTGACTATTTATTCACAATCATCTACAAAGGATGATCAAACTGAATCCAGAAGAACCTCCCCACATCGGATGGGGACAGGTACTCCCAGCCAGCCATTCCATAGTCTTTGACAATCCCCATGAGTCCACAGAATGCTATACCAGAGAACTTATTAATAACGTGTTCCCATTTCTAGAAGCCTGAATTTGGCCTATTTTATCCTTGTTTGGACATTCTTGCATTATCTTTTTTTTTTTAATTTTTATTCCCTCTCTGAAGCAACTTTTCGTGTCATCTTCTTGTGGTATTATCTGCTGTACTATATAATTTTGACCCTTAAATCTTAATTCATGTCACTTTTTACATTATACACTTTCCACATCAAAGTATACTTGCCTGCAAGCATCACTTACAAAGCAACATTCAGATTAAGAATATTAAAGATGTTGGAGGACTACCTGTGGTAAAATATCTCTTATAAGCAGGAAAAGGAGGGCATCTTACCCTCCACTGCAAGGCCATGTTCTGAGAACGCAGCTCTCAGTGAATCAGAAACACGCGGCTCCATGACCACAGCTTCCAATCTGACACTGCCCTCTACCCACATCTACCATTCCAGAGGTTAGATCTGATGAACCACCTAACCTATATATTTTAGCAGATAAAGACTCATTATGAAACCCAGAAAGGACCTCTGTCTAGGAGATGATCTTTGGATCTTCTTCTGCCTCCCTATTCTACCCAGCTCTCGTAGAAACTGAGTAAGAAATACCCAGAACCCTTTGTCCTTTGCTGGTAACACCAGTTTAGGGAACTAGGATATAACCATTGACTCTGTTGTTCAACAAAGGCACTGCAATTCTTCTTTGGTAATTGCTTCATACACTGCGGAATATATAAAATTCCCCAATCAGGCCCTAACTGCCAGCATGGCAGTAACCAAAACGCCCACATAATTCTAAATGCTGTTAAGTATGAGTGTGTTACTACCTCAGATTGAGAGCCAGTGCAGTAAGTTATATGAGTCTTTCAACTGAGTGGGGGCAAAACCCATTATTGGGTTGAAAGAAGATCATGGCACTGAAAAATGACCTTCAAACTCATAATACATTATCACAACATCTCAACAAGGTCTTCTTATAATAATGTATGTGTAGAACCTGCCCCAGTTGGAGAAATTAGTGCAAGGAGGAAGAGGATATTAGATGCTAATTATACCATCTTTGAGATATCTTGGAGCAATAACCAATGAACATATGAGAATCTTACTCAAAGCAATTATAGTTAGAAGGACTGAATTTAGAATCCCTACAGTTCCAAATGCCTCTCTCGCATTAAACTTTATGGTTCCTGGATCCTGATCTTCAGGCTTACTTTAGATCATGTCTTTTGGTATTTCCCCACATCTGGTCTTTGTGTAGCCTTGCCATGTTCTAATATTAGCCATGGCTCCCCATTCAGTACTTTGACTCTTGGACACACACACTGCACTGACTGCTGATTGCCGGTATTAACCTATTAATACATTTTCTCTATTTTACTCATCTTACAATGAGAACAAGAGAATGCAAAATGTGCTCTGCTTTGGTGCTATACCAATGAATAAGACATGGTTTAACTGATAAATGAATTAGACATTTAATTTGCAAAGCAAATAAAGAATAAACATTATCCCTGATGAAGAGAAGAAGCTGAGAAGCAAAACATATGGAAACACGAAAGTTTACCCACATATTCAAGGAATGATATACTTAGTCTGGCATGGCCAGAGTGTACAGTTATATATGGTGAAAGAGAAGGCTGTAAGGTAGACTTGAGTGAAAAGGAGAGAGTCCATATAAGCACCCTAAGGAGTATAACCTCATTATATAAGTAATCGAGAGCCACAGGGCATATTTAAGCAGATAAAGTCAGATAAACATTTAGAAGAATAATTCTAATTACCTAACTGTAGTGAGTCAAGTGGATTGAAGGAAAGCAAAGAGATTTCTTAAGGGACTATTGCAATAGACAAGTAATGATGGATCTGTAGAACAGGGTAATGAAAGAAATGAACAGATCTGAGAGATATGTAAGAGGTAGAATTAACAAATCTGGGAAACAAAGGGGTAGAGAATTAAGAGAGGCATCAAAGATAATGTTTTCTAGCTCAAGCAACTATGGGAAAAAAACTGAGTAGAGAAGAGAACAATTTTAATTTTAAAGATATTGAACTTGAAATACCTGTAGGATATCTAGTCAGCTAGTCAGCTGCAAAAAGAAAGTTAGAACTATAAACACAGATTTGGTATAAACTAACTCACAAAAAATGGGGGAGAAAAAACCTGGGGAAACTAGTGCTTAGCTATTAAGAGAGTTACAGTGAAATAACAACACTTGAAAAAAACTTTGAAGATATAATATAGAAAGATTACTGTCACAACTTATTTCTTTTGGCAATTATCAATTCCTAGTGGCTTCTTATCAATGCTCTGGAATGTACTATACTGCTCATTTGTAATAAATTTAGTCAAAATCATAGAGACCTAGTTTAAATAAATAAAAATTAAACTAAGCAGAAAAAATTGTAACTTGTGACAAAAATTTCCTGTTACAAACAAAATTAAAATTTGACCACTTTTCATTTCCTATTTCTGATTTAACTGACTAAAAAGCAAAATAGATACCTTGAAATTTTTACTTTTAACTAAGTACTTCTGACCTTAAAAAGACATATTTGGTCAAATTTATTTTGTGTAGAAATTCATTTAAGACATGAGAACTCTTCCTAGTAAGAGTCACTAATCTAAGGCAAAGGGAGAGAGAGGGGAAGGAGAGGAGAGAACAAGTCAATGAAGTAGATGGCAGCTCCTTGATTTTTTTTAAAAGGAAAATTATGAAACTCACTTATCATTTATTTCCCTTATAAATGAATGAAAGTTAGAAAAACTATCCAATAACAAACAAAAACACAATTCAGTATGATATTAAGGGCAGTTATATATGTGAACAGTGAAAAGAGAAAAGTATATTAGGAGAATGAGATAAATGGTCAAAGACAATCAGAAGGACAAACTGAGAACAAAGAAGTGCAAACGGAAAGACAGAGGCACACACTCCTGGCCCTGCACACACTCGTTCATTGGTTTCAGCTCACTCAGGAATTTTCTATATTTCCTTATCAGACTCAACAAAGACTGGGGCTTTGCATCTAACCCTCTCCCATAGTATTTTACACTATCTTTAATGTGTTTATAAATACACTGACATACTAGTAAGGAATAGTCATAATTTGTAGGTCACCAACTCTGTTTATCTATATTGGAATAACCTAAAAGCTGAACAGAGAACAATGCACATACCATGGTCTGGTCTTCAGATAGAGACACATCAATTTGCATTTGCTATGCATCACTATACACACAAACATTTACATAATCAGCTTCTTTATTTTTCTCATATCTTAAATGTTCAAATGTTTGTTTTGAAAGCACATACCAACAGAAAAGTGACAAAGACTGTTCAAAAGAAAGAAGAATACAACTCCTACCATTCTCTTCATTTGTCTAGTACATCGGGCACAATACCACACCAGGCGAGGGTCGTTCACTTCCTTGTCTGTCACCTGGGGCTTGTGGCAATCTTGGTGGTAGAGGTTATGACACTCCTGACATTCAACTAATTGATTACCAGATGCCACGGTCATTTGCCTAAGAAAATACACCATTAAATATACTTTCTTGAATGTAACAATTTAAAGTCATTTCAGAATTGTTCTAGTAAAGTTTGGTATAATAAAAGGGGGAAAAAGTTCCAGAAAACCAAACGGCAAAAAAACCAAATCTGTGGAATTGGCACTTCACTCCAAAGCTTATGCTCAACCATTAATAAATATATAGGGTGCCTTAATTAAACTGGGCTATTTTCTCCTTGTCATTTCTCACTGTAATTGTTTTCTTTCTCTCAGAAATTAGACTTTCACTAGTCTTGCAACAGCTTCATAACATTTTCTTTGTATCTCTATGAAATTCCTTTAAATTAGTTAGCTACATATTGTTCTACCTTCTTCATTAATATGAATTATCTAAAGGTGGGGATTGGACCTAATTATCCACAGTGCCCAGCATATTCCTGTGCAGATCTAGGGTGTTCAATAAATGTTCTATCAGCTGAATAGAATAGAGCAATATGTATATAAAAAAGAGTCAGTTCTAACAGCACAAAAAGTAATCACCATAGCCTTAGATTATTATAGTAAGTCTCCTTGATGAAGGGAGATCTCTCTCCATTATTACTTTATCATTTATTTATAAAATAACTTTCACAGTAGATAAAGGCTTGAATAAACAAATATATGTAAAGACAATGAATCTCTAATAAATGATCCTATTCAGAAGCATTAACTCATTCTCTATTATGTTCACAAAAGCTTACAGTTATGTATTCACTCCCAATGTACCAGAATTTAACATTTTTATGATGAAAATAGCAACAAAGATGGCAATCTTTTTTGTGCTAAGTAATGAAAGCCATTAACAATGAAAAATTTAGCTCTTGGCATTAAGAAGTTTATGTTATTTATTATTATTATTAAGTATCTAGTTATTATTAGCTAAGTATTATTATCTAGTTATTTCTGATTTTTAAAATGTATCTTCTATTAATCAAAGTTATTTATGTTTTTATTCTTCCATGTTTGAAGACACCAATCAGAATAACCTACCAGAACAATTTCTTTAATTTTCATTATCCTCAGGAAAAGACTTAATAGTGTGTTAGGAATTACATATAATAGTTTATTTTTATAAATTTCATCAACAATTCAGAAAAGAAAAGCAACACAGACTTTTTAAAAAGAAAGATGGAATTAACTGAGCCTCTTCCTTATTGAAGAGTAATACAATAATCACTTTCCCTCTAGAATCCAAAAATGCAGAAAATGTTACCATAACAGATTAAAGAAGCCATAGTCAAAAAGATATCTGCCAATTTTCAGGATGCTAAATTGCTACATTGGCAGTTCATAAGGCATAATCTACTTATCTCCTCCCCACTCCCAAATAATAAAAACAAAATAGAAAACACCTAACAATTGTTCTGATTTTTGGCAGGTGGATGTGGAAGGGAGTTGTTTGCTGTTTGCAAAGAAACAAAAGGATCTGTGGCCAGGTACAGCTTACCTACAAACAACACAGGCCAATCCCATCTCCATGGCAAAATCATCAGCACTGGTCTCTTCAAAACTGGAAAGGTCAGCCATAGCTAAATCCTTGCTGGTTTGGACTGTAATGGGGGAGGATCGTGTCTCTGGTTTCTCCAATCTAGGTTTCTTTGGAATATCAACTCCTTCAGTGATGTCTGATTTCATCTATAAAAAGCACACATCAGAATATAATAATGAAAGTAACATGGTAGAATAAACTTTAAATCACTGAGAGATGAGTAAGGAGGACAGTATGTGATAATCAATTCCATTTTATACATATTTTCATAGTTAGGGACAGATATGCACATTAGTGTAGAATTATAACTAATTTATAATCAGTACATTAAAAGAAACCAGCAAGATAGAAATAAATAAATCAGAAGAATATAACATATGCTGGTATTTTTCTTTGTACTCTTCTATCAAAGAATTCTGGAAGTTCAATGGATTTACTTATACTGACTGCTTTTTTCCCCCCAATAACATGCTTTGAATTGAGAAAACATTCTTACTAATACGGCTAGATTTTATTTTGATGTTTTTAATTATAAACTATTAATATTTAACATATATTAAAAAAAATAATGAGCTATCTATACTAGTCATCCAGACTTCACACATTGCCATATTTGCTTCAAAGCTAATTCTGGTTCGTTTCTTTAAAATATAATTGGTATACCTGTTGCCATGGCAAAAATTAGAAAATCTGATAAGACATGAAGAACTTATAATTCTTATATTTTGCTGATGAGAACATAAATTTAGTACATACACCTTTGGCAATCTGGCAATGCCTAGTAACATTGAAGATGTTATATTATATTACATTGACTTATAGGTATACATTCTATAGAAACTACTAACACGTTTGCAAAGAGATAAATATAAAAGAGGTCAGTTACACAATATTGTAAGAGAGAAAAAGGAGAAATAACCTAATTGCTCATCAGTAGGGAAGCAGATAAATGGGTTTATTTATAGAATGAATATTGTATGATAGCTAAAAGAAATAACTAGCTCTAGATGCATCAACATAAATTACAAAAGCACATTGTTATTCATACCTAACAGGTTCAGAGCACAGTATATGGATAATGGACACGCTTATAACTTTGACTCAAATTGTACAAAAGCAATTCATATAACCAAAACGTTTGTACCCCCATAATATTTTCAAAAACAAAAACAAAAAACTCCCACATTGTTGAGTGGAGAAAAAGTTACCAAAGAATTTATATATATATATATATATATATATACACACAGTATATCATTTATGTAAATTTAAAAGTAGAAAAAATAGTTTATGAATAGTCAGTATCTAGTAAAAGTATGAAAACATACATACTGTACCCCACCATGAGGGCAGGAGTTACTGAAGATATATTTTAATGTATTTTTTACTAATTTCTAAAATCTTAATTACTATTTGTGAAAATCCTTCAAAATAGATAATCCAAGAATCATCTATGGCCCAGTTAAGGTGCATGCCATTGTATAACAAAGTTCATGTTTACTCATTTATTAATACATCTTTCTTTTCTCTTTATCTTTTCAACAACTGTTCCATCTAGAATCTCTGAGGTATGGATAAAATTTATACTAAAAAAAATACGATACTCCCTAGAGTTCAAATATTTGTTGACAATGACTTCAGTAAATAGTCAAAAAAAAATTAACCATTTAATGTTAATCAAAACATTTCTAAATTTTACTCATTTTTCAAAAAGTCAATATCTATAATGTATTTACTGAATGATTACTGCATACCTATACTCATTATTATAAAAGAAGTAAGTAGGCATAAAACATTGTTTCTGCCTGTGGAACAACTGATTTACTCTTTTTTTCTTTCAAATAGATTTAAAAAACCTACTTTATCAGCAGGTCTCTTGTCAGCTTCCTTCTTTACTTTTTCAGTTGTGAGGACCTTGCCATTATTACTGCCAGAAGGAAGACTGGAGGACATTTTGGGTTCTTGCTTAATGGAGATAGTTTTTGTGCTTGGAATTTTAGGTGGCTCCACATCCTAAAAAATGAAATCAAAAAGTACCAGTAATTAAAAATTCACACTATCTGATACATCATAAAAAACATATTATAAACATAAATAATTTTCACTTAAAAATTAAGATATTATAACCAATGTAATATCCTTTTCTTTCCTTTTTTTTTTTTTTTTTTTTTGGGACAGAGTCTCACTTTGTTGCCCAGGCTAGAGTGAGTGCCGTGGCGTCAGCCTAGCTCACAGCAACCTCAAACTCCTGGGCTCAAGCAATCTTCCTGCCTCAGCCTCCCAAGTAGCTGGGACTATAGGCATGCGCCATCATGCCCGGCTAATTTTTTCTATATATATATATTAGTTGGCCAATTAGTTTCTTTCTATTTATAGTAGAGACAGGGTCTCGCTCTTGCTCAGGCTGGTTTCAAACTCCTGACCTCGAGCAATCTGCCCGCCTTGGCCTCCCAGAGTGCTAGGGTTACAGGCGTGAGCCACCACGCCCTGCCGTAAT
>VSMD01079606.1:0-10325 GCA_008750895.1 Mirza zaza | reverse complement strand
ATTAAAATGTCTATACTGCCCAAACTGATCTACAGATTCAATGCAATACCTATTAAAATCCCATCAGCATTCTTCACAGATATAGAAAAAATAATTTTACGCTTTGTATGGAACCAAAGAAGACCCCGAATATCAAGAGCAATTCTAGGGAACAAAAATAAAATGGGAGGTATTAATATGCCAGATATCAAACTATACTACAAAGCTGTAGTAATTAAAACAATCTGGTATTGGCACAAAAATAGGAATATTGACCAGTGGAACAGATCTGAGAATCCTGATATAAAACCATCCTCATATAGCCATCTAATCTTTGACAAAGCAGACAAAAACATATGCTGGGGAAAAGAATCCCTTTTCAATAAATGGTGCTGGGAAAACTGGATAGCCACTTGTAGAAAGCTAAAGCAGGACCCACACCTTTCACCTCTCACCTCTCACAAAAATCAACTCACGCTGGATAACAGACTTAAACCTAAGGTATGAAACTATTAGAATTCTAGAGGAAAATGTTGGAAACGCTCTCTTAGACATTGGCCTAGACAAAGAGTTTATGAAGAAGTCCCCAAAGGCAATCAAAGCAGCAACAAAAATAAATAAATGGGACATAATGAAACCAAAGAAATAGTCATGAAAGTAAACAGACAACCTACAGAATGGGAGAAAATTTTTGCATCCTACTCATCCGATAAAGGGCTGATAACTAGAATATACTTAGAGCTCACGAAAATCAGCAAGAAAAAATCAAATAACCATATTAAAAACTGGGCAAAGGACTTGAACAGAAATTTTTCTAAACAAGTCAGAAGAATGGCCAACAAACATATGAAAAAATGCTCACCATCTCTAATCATCAGGGAAATGCAAATCAAAACTACAATGAGATATCACTTACCTCCAGTGAGAATGGCCTTTATCAAAAAGTCTCCAAATAACAAATGCTAGCGTGGATGCGGAGAGAGAGGAACACTCTTACACTGCTGGTGGGGCTGCAAACTAGTTCAACCTCTGTGGAAAGCAATATGGAGATACCTTAAAGCGATACAAGTGAATCTACCATTTGACCCAGCAATCCCATTACTGGGCATCTACCCAAAAGATCCAATGACACTCTATAAAAAGGACACCTGCACTCGAATGTTTATAGCAGCACAATTCATAATCACAAGGCTATTTAAACAGCCCAAGTGCCCATCAATCCAAGAATGGATTAATAAAATGTGGTATATGTATGCCATGGAGTACTATTCTGCTCTAAGAAACAACGGTGATACAGCACATCTTATATTTTCCTGGTTAGAGCTGGAACCCATACTACTATGTGAAGTATCCCAAGAATGGAAAAACAAGCACCACATATATTCACTAGCAACCTGGTATTAACTGAGCAACACCTAAGTGGACACATAGGTACTACAGTAATAGGGTATTGGACAGGGGAGAGGGGGGAGGGGGGAGGTATATACATACATAATGAGTGAGATGTGCACCATCTGGGGGATGGTCATGCTGGAAACTCAGACTTGTGGGGGGAGGGGGGGAAAGGGCATTTATTGAAACCTTAAAATCTGTACCCCCATAATATGCTGAAGTTAAAAAAAATAAACATACTGTCAAATACCTGGGCATTATTAAATCTGATATGTAGAATATTAAAATATAAAATATGATACAGTATTTATTTTGAGACAAACAGTTTTCTCCAAGCTATTTGTTTTGAATCATTCAACAGATTGGTTGGGAACTTTCTTCCTGTCCCTTTTCATGTTTTTTAATTTAAAAATTGTAGCTCCTAGATAATTGTTTTATATATTATTTAAAATTTTTTTCCCTGTGGATTCCTAGAAATCTATCATAAATGTAAAACTTGAAAAATATATGGATCAAA
Organism: Mirza zaza; assembly: GCA_008750895.1. Taxonomy (NCBI): domain Eukaryota; kingdom Metazoa; phylum Chordata; class Mammalia; order Primates; family Cheirogaleidae; genus Mirza; species Mirza zaza. The sequence goes on along the minus strand of VSMD01079606.1, from coordinate 8,437 downwards.
AGTACACAAAGCTTAGCAAATGAGAAAAGAAAATGATCAAACCTTTAACATTGCTGCCATTATTCTACATATCATGTTTACTTGGAGGGAGGGGGTTAAATATTGAACAACCTGATTCATGGTTTGTGTGCTTTTTATAGTGGGCAGAGTGGTGACTTCTGCTCAGCAGTGTCACTCAGCACTTCCCTTCCCATTCCATGCAAGTCATATGGCCAGTTTTGAGTCTATTGTGTCAGGATGTAAAACCCTCTTACTTGGAGGACAGCAGGTAACTGGGAAGAGGAATGAAACTTTGCATACAAATAGAGGGTCTCCGGGTCAAAAGGAAGAACTGTTCAAGAGAAAGTTACTCCAAGCTTGCAAGAAGGTAAAAATAATAATGCTTGATTAAAAAAAATAATCATACTGGATCATTTTCTAATAACCTTCTCAAACCTAACCTGATAATGTCTGTAGAATGGAAAAAAAGTCAGACTCATTACAGCCTATGGGTCTAAAGGTCAACCAGCAATATGAGAAATTGCTGTGATTCTGTAGTTCAGTAGCACACTTAGACATGTAAGACGCTGAAACAGACCACCGAGTCATGTCCTGAAGTTAGAGATAGGATGAAAAACTGAAGATTGTAAATGTTTCTTCCAGAGTTGTCATTTGGTGCTTCTATTAAAAGGCTCTGGAGGAAAAAGATGGCCAAGACAGCTTCCTACACTCCGTGACACAGTTTGATCTATTTCTAACATTTGGTAGCATTTTCACAGAATAACCCTTAGAAAGTCATTCCAGAATATTCTGATAGAAATACAGATTTCTGTACCTCATTTTTAGTAGATGCTCTTTGCCTACATAGCAAATGACATTATATTTCAATAGAATTTATCATTCAGCTTTAAAAAATGAAGAGCCTGCATTTGCATTAATTTTCCATATCTCTGTTATAAAGATGATAATTTTAACTGGATGATTTTCTTTCAAATGGGTGCAGCCCCCTCCCACTGCTACATCTGAGTGAGGACAGCATGTTTCACGGTCCACATGACTGCCAAAGAGTGGAATTTGGAGAGAGAGTGGAAGATTCCATATAGTTTTACTTGTGATGTTCTAGAGATTAAAGCTAACCCCACCCTATCACTCCTCCTTCTAAATTCTGAGACTAATGGTGAGGTGTCAGGGGTGGCTTAAAAATAAAAAAAAAAACTAAATATTATTGAGTTTTTACTGTGTAGTGGCACAATGTGAAGAGTGTCATAGGCATCACTCTTCACCACAACCAATTTTTTAACAGCTTTCTTGAGATATGATTCACATATTGTATAATTTACCTATTGAAACTGTGCAATCCAGTAGTTTTTAGTATGTTCACAGAGTTGTACAAACATTATCACAATCAATTTTGGGACATTTTCATCCCAAAAAGAAACTCCATAACCATTAGTAGTCATTCTCCATTTCTCTCCCCTCCAGACCTATCTTCTTCCCCTCATTCCTCAGCCCCAGACGATTACTTATTTAGTTTCTGCTCTGTGTATTTGCTTATTCTGGACATTTAAAAAAGATATTCATCCAATTCAATCATAATTATATATCCCTTGACCAACATCTCCCCATCCCTCCTCCCCTAAACCACCTAGCCTCTGGTAACCACCATTATACTCTCCACTTCTATGAGATCAACTTTTTTAGATACAACCTATGAATGAGATTATGCAGTGTTTATATTTCTGTGTCTTGCTTATTTCACTTGACATAATGTCCTCTAGGTCCATTCATGTTGTCACAAATGAGAGGATTTCATTTTTGTGTATGGCTAAACAGTATTTCATTGTTTATATATACCACATTTTCTTTATCCATTCATCCATTGATAGACACTTAGGTTGATTTCATATTTTGGCTATTGTGAATAATGCTGCAATAAACATGAAAGTGCAGGTATCTCTTTGATATAATGATTTCATTTCCTTTGGAAATGAGAGTAGTGAGATTGCTGGATCATATGGCAGTTCTATTTTTAATATTTTCAGGAACCCTCATACTGTTTTCCATAATGGCTATACTAATTTATAACTTAACCAATTTTAAAGACTCATTTTAAAGAGGGAAACTCCAAGACTTTAGGAGGATAAACCACTCATCCGTGCTTGCTCAGCCAGCCAAGTGTACAGCCAGGTCAGGACATCATATGTCCTCCCTCTCACCTCAAGCCGTGCTCTTGTGTTGTCTTGCAGGGAAGGTGATTCCTGCCCCCTCATTTCCTTTTCTGTGTCAAACAGTTAAGTACAATAGCAAACGAGTGTTCACAATGGCTGTATGCATTGGAGATGAAGAGGGTATGGAAGGTGGGAGGGAGAAATTTCTCTCTCTCAACTTCTTTCTTTCTCTCTGTCCTTTCTTTATCCATCTGCCACAATGGCACATAGAAAACATAGCAAGAAGAAAATAATTTATATCTATTCCTCAGAATATAAACTTCTGTTACCAGTTCTAAATTTCCACAAAAACATATTATGAGAGCTAAATTACCATCACCTTGACCTAAGACTTAAATTGGCAATCCCTAAGGGTGAGATTTAGAGGAGAAATATATGTGTGCTATTTAGGCATAGCTCTTGGTAGAGGTGTAGCCAGTTGCTATTATTTAAAGATTTTTCTGTCCCCAAATATTGCCTGCCTAGGTCTGAATATGCCAGTTATAGATGTAACTTTTATTTGTGATTCATGGCTTTTATTTGTGATTCATGAATCAGGGCAGCCTTTATTCTATGAAATAGAATGAGAGATCCAGTCGGGCAATGGAAGGACAATAAGTTTTGTAAGGTGTGAACAAGGAAAGTGAACAACAGACAAAAAGCTGATTGGTAACACTAGGATAATTCAGGCTACTTTTTTGTAAGGATTGATGAAGAGGGGACTTCCTTATTATGCTCATGTGGGTAGACTAGATTTTCCTGTTTTCAGGAAATACTGGTCAGTTTCAGGATGTATTTTTCCTTAAAGTCTGTTGGATTATGTGGCATTTAGCACGAGTGACTCCACTTTGGTTTAGTCTGGTTTGTGGGCACCTAGCGTAGGAGCTCAGTCTAAACAGTGGCCTCCCATAACTTTTGTTTAAATTGACACATGAATGAAAATGCTATTATCTTTAAAGACTTATAATAAATGCTGATAATTGTGCTCAAAGTCATATTTCATAACCAAATATTGTAGCATATGTGTCATTTATGTCAAAAATTGTTGCTGATATGGAAATAAAAACCTATCTCACAAACCACAGTTTTGTTCATTTTTAAATTCAAATTTTACTTGCTTCACTGAATCTAACAAAAGTAAACATCTCAAAAGAATACAAATGAGCTCTTTTGTCAAAAATGGCGGACCAGGGATGACCTCCTTGCTCTTTGCTCTTGGAGTGGGAGGTGAGGAAAGCGGCCTGAATCACTCGAGCGGGTAGTTCTCCTACAGGATCATCTTCACGGAACTACAGGGAAGCTTCGAGGGGCAGCAGCGCCGGGAAAAGGAAGAAAGTGACTCAGTGGATTTACTGTGAAGTTCCGAGAATCCGAGTGGTACTGCGGGGATTGGAGTGTAAGCTGGCCGCGCTTAGCAGCAGCCACACGGCCGTGCGCTCCTTCCTACAGGACAACAGCGTCTCCCTCACCACCTCCCGCCCACGCAAGCAGAGAAGGGCCTGAAGACAGCGTGAGGAGGTAACACTGACGGGCAGGCAGGTTGGAGAGGAGGCAGGAGCAGGAAGTAATTTGAAATCTCCAGGGCACCGTGTAAGGTCGCCATTGCTGGGAGAACTATAAACACTAGAGGCTTATGCCTCGCTTGTGAAGGGACAGAAAAGTGAGACAGATTGCTCATTTGACTGAGTTGCCCGGTGGACTCGGGCGGCGGCCCAAGCGCTGCTAGGGAGGGAGCGCAAGAGGGGAGTGAGAGCCATCCTCCGGGACCCTCCTGGGATCCCCAGTGACCCAAGCTCCACCGCTGCGGGACGCGCAGGCAGCTTTCGTCCTGCGGCAGAACTTGCCGGCGGGTCCCGGTCCCCGCTGATACTCCGCTAAGAGCTCCAGCAGCTTAGACTAGGGTGCGCGTTTTAGCTCCCGTCCCGCGGCAGATCTTGCCGGCGGGTCCCAGCCTCCGCTGATACTCCAGGAGGAGTTCTAGCAGCTTAGACTGCAGGTACACGGCAGTAGTTCCTGTCCCGCGGCGGACTTGCCAGTGAGTCCCAGCCTCTGCTGATCCCCTGCGAGGAGTTCCAGCAGCTTAATCTCCAGGTGCGCCCTGGTAGTTCCTGTCCCACAGCCGAACTTGCTGGCGGGTCCCAGCCTCTGCAGATACTCCGCGAGAAGTTCCAGCAGCTTAGACTGTGGGTGCGCGCTGGTAGTTCCCGTCCAGCGGCGGACTTGCCTGTGGGTCCCAACCCCTGCTGATCTTCTGCGAGGAGTTCCAGCAGCTTAGACTGCGGGTGCGTGCCGGTAGTGCCCGCCCCACGGCGGACTTGCCGGCTGGTCCCAGCCTCTGCAGATACTCCGCAGGGATTCCCTGCGGCTTAGACGGCGAGTACGCGCCAGTAGTTTTTGCCACTCGGCGGAACTTGCCCAGGGTTCCCAGTCTCCTGAGCCCTGCCGGTGAAGGGACAGAAGGTGGGGCCAGAGCCATCCTCCCGGGACCCTCCCCAAGGGTCTCCAGCGACCCACGCCCGGCCATCGCAAGGACATACAGATAACTTTCACCCCTCCCAGGAACTTATCCACGGTTCCCAGCCACCTGAGCTCTGCTGGTGAAGGGACAGAAGGCAGGGTGAGAACCATCCTCTGCAGACCCTCCCCAGAGTTCCTCAGCGACCCAAGCCCCACATCTGCGGGGACGCACTGAGAGTTTTCACCCCTTGGCGAAACTTGTCTGCGGTTCCCAACCCCTTGAATTCTCCCAGTGAAGGGACAGAAGGTGTGGTGAGAGCCATCTTCTGCGGACCCTCCACAGGGGTCTCCAACGTCACACACCCTGCCAACGCGGGGACTCACAGATAGTTTTAGCCCCTCTGTGGAACTTGTCCGTGGTCCCCAGACGACTGAGCTCTGCCGGTAAAGGGACAGAAGGCGGAGTGAGAGCCATCCTCTGCAGACCCTCCCCAGGGGCCTCCAGCAGCCCAAGCCCCACCGCTGCAGGGAAGCACCAATAGTTTTCAATCCTCAGCGGATCTTGTCTGCAGACCCCAGCCGCTTGAGCTCTGCCGGTAAAGGGACAGACCCGAGGGCGAGAGCCATCCTCTGCAGTCCCTCCCCAGGGATCTCCAGCGGTTCAAGCCCTGCCACCAGGGACGGAGGAGTGTGGATAATTTCCACCCCTCGGCGAAACTTGCCCACGCACCCTGGCCACGTGAGCTCTGCCAGTGAAGGGGTAGAAGGGGGGGAAAGAGCCATCCTCCGTGAACCCTTCCCAAGGGTCTCCAGCGGCCCAAGAACTGCCACTGGAGTGCGGAAAGTTTTCACCCCCTCAGTGGAACTAGTCTACAGTCTCCAACTGGTTGAGCCCTGCCGGGGAAGGGACACAAGAGAGGGCTAGCGCCATCCTCCGTGGATCCTCCCTAGGGGTCTGCAGTGGCTAAAGCTCCATTGGTGACACACGGAAAAGGGATAGTCGTCACCCCTCAGTGGAGATCCTCAGTGGCCCCTGGCAACCCAAGCACCGCTGATCTTAGCTCATAATCCATTCCCTGCATCTCTGATTCTCAGTAAAACATCCAGATGAGAAAGAACCAGCGTAAGTTTACAGGAAGCATGAAGGACCAGAGAGAAAGGTCACCTCCAAAGCAAAATACTCATTTTCCATCGTCTGACACCAACTTACATGACTTGAGTAAACTGACAGAGGAAGATTTCCGAATATGGATTGCTACAAAACTGATTGGAATCGAAGAGAAAATAGAATCACAACATAGAGAAACCACAAGAACAATACAAGAAATGAATGAGAGATTCTCCACAGAAATTGAGACTATCAAGAAAAACCAAACAGAAATTCTGGCAATGAAGGAAACAATCAAGGATCTTCATAACTCAGTGGAAAGTTTAAAGAACAGGATGGACCATGCAGAAGAAAGAATCTCAGAACTTGAAGATTATGCCTATGCTCTAAACAAATCAGAGGAAGAAAGGGAACACAGAAACAAGAAACAAGACCAAACTTTACAGGAAATGTGGGATTATGTTAAAAAACCAAATATCAGATTGATTGGGATTCCGGAAGGGGAAGAGGAACATTCACAAGGGCTGGAAAACTTATTTCACGGAATACTGGAGGAAAATATGCCAGACCTAGCCAGAAATCTTGACATCCAAATACAAGAAGCGCACAGAACTCCAGGGAGACTCAATGTGAAAAGGCAATCACCTCGCCACGTGGTTATTAGGCTGACCAATGTAAACGTGAAAGAAACAATTCTCTGAGCAGTGAGACGAAAGCAGCAAATGACCTATAAAGGTAAGCCTATCAGACTAACAGCAGACTCCTCATCTGAAACCTTACAAGCCAGGAGGGATTGGGTACCTATCCTTAATCTTCTAAAACAGAACAAAGCCCAACCTAGAATTCTTTATCCGGCAAAATTAAGTTTCATCTATGAGGGAGAAATCAAGTCCTTCTCAGACAAGCAATCACTGAAGGAATTTGCAAAGACCAGACCATCCCTACAGCAAGTTCTTAGACCTGCATTTCTAACCGAGCAGGGCAGTAGACACTCCTCAAAGTGAAATCGTCAAAGGAATTAAAGTTTAGAGCTCGAACTAAAAGATGGCCCAAGGAGTAAGACAAAGCAACAAGACTCCACCCAACAATATGAAGGGTAATCTTCCTCCAATTTCAATCCTCTCAATAAATGTAAATGGCTTAAATTGCCCTCTGAAGAGACATAGACTGGCAGAGTGGATACAATTGCACAAACCTAGCATCGGTTGTCTACAGGAAACACATCTAACCCACAAAGATGCCCTCCAGCTGAAGGTCAAGGGATAGAAAACTATTATCCACTCAAACAGATGTCAAAAGAAAGCTGGAGTAGCTATACTATTTGCAGATAATATAAGCTTTAAAATAGCAAAAGTAAAAATGGATAAAGATGGACATTATATAATGGTGAAAGGGAAGATCAAACAAGAAGATTTAACAATTCTTAATATCTACGCACCCAATACAGGAGCACCCAATTACTTAAAGCAAACCTTGTCTAATATAAACACCTTGTTACATAACACTACCATAGTAGCAGGGGACTTCAACACCCCTTTGAATGATCTGCATAGATCCTTCAAACAGAAAATAAGCAAAGATATAATGGACCTGAATAAAGCCCTTGATCAAAAAGGTATGACAGACCTCTATAGAGCATTCCACCCAAACAAACGTGAATTTACATTCTTTTCAGCAGCCTATGGATCCTATTCCAAAATTGATCACGTCCTAGGCCACAAATCAGATCTCAAAAAATTCAAGAAAATAGAGATTGTACCTTGTATCTTCTCTGACCATAACGGTATAAAACTACAGTTCGATTCCTATTGAAACACTCAACCCCTCACAAAATCATGGAAACTAAACAATCTATTATTGAAAAATTACTGGGTAAAGGAAGAAATTCAGAGGGAAATCGAGAATTTCTTCGAACAAAATGATAACGGCGAGACCTCTTACCAAAACCTATGGGATACAGCAAAAGCTTACCTGAGAGGAAAACTAATAGCAATTAATGCTCACACCCAAAAAACAGAAAGCTTAGATACTGACAACCTAATGAATAAGCTCAAGGAATTGGAAAAAGAAGAGCAAACAATTTCCAATCCTAATAGAAGAAAAGAAATAACAAAGATCAAAGCAGAACTGAATGAAATGGAGAATAAAAGAACCATAATAAAAATCAAAAAAACCAAAAGCTGGTTTTTTGAAAAGATAAACAAAATCGATGGCCCTCTTGCTAGATTGACAAGGACCCAAAGGGAAAAGGGCTGTAATAAACTCAATAAGAAATGAAAAGGGAGAGATCACAACAGATACCAAAGAAATACAGAACATTATCTTTGACTATTATAAAAATCTATATGCCCAAAAACTACAGAACGAAGATGAAATGGATAAATTCTTGGATTCATACAACCTCCCTAAGATCACGCAGGAGGCAACAGAATTCCTAAACAGACCAATCTCAAGCTCAGAAATTGAAACAGTAATTAAAAACCTGCCCAAACGGAAAAGTCCTGGGCCAGATGGCTACACTTCAGAGTTCTACCAAACATACAAAGATGAACTCATACCTATACTACAGAAACTATTCCACACCATTGAGAAGGATGGTATCCTTCCTAACTCATTCTACGAAGCCAATATCACCTTGATACCAAAGCCAGGAAAGGACACAACAAAAAAAGAAAATTACAGACCA
>VSMD01079605.1:0-44913 GCA_008750895.1 Mirza zaza | reverse complement strand
AGTTACAGAGTTAAAGAAAAGACCAGAATAAGACAGGGAGGGTAAAACCTAATTCCCTCCAGTCCATCCCAGATGCAGGCTCAGTCCAAACCCTCCCGAAGCTAATGCTAGTAAAGGCAGGTAAGGTAATAAAAGACTCTATAGCACTTTGCTTTGAGGACCTATGCCCTACATCCTCTGAGAACAACTTACTCAATTATGTAGGTCTAGTCACTACTCCTAGGCTTTGGCTAGAGGTACTGATGACATTCTTGTCTCCTCATGAGATAGTAGCTTGACTCTAAACTCCAGGTTGTTTATTAGAGATTCTGTAAAGGTAAATATCTTTTTGTTATCTCACCACACCTGTCTGACTGTATTCTCTTTATGGCAACCTGGGAGTGTGCTACAATCTGTATGAAAACTGTAAAATTGTACAACGTAGCTCAAATTCCCCTTTAGGACATTTGTAGGCCATGTCCTGTTAAAGGACATTTCATGAAAAAAGTAGTCTGAGGTCGAATCGGAAAAATTCTGGGTATTGAATGGTGGTGTTTTCTGTGGGATGTCTCAGAGCTAAAATGGGCTGATGCACTTTGTGCGTTAAATAAGAGGTGTGTGATTGTACAACATTGCAAGATTATTTTATTACAGAAGGATTTATTTTAAAAAATCTTAATATCTCACAATGTATTCATGTTCTCTGAAAAATTTGAGGTAATTATTTCCATGTTTGACATTTCACCAATAATGTAATCAGCCCTAGATTTGAAGCACAAATTTAGTTGAATGATTTTAGACAGATCATGTGTTTCTTTTGAAACTTATTTTCCTTTTATCTAAAATGAAGATAATATATAGGATTACCCTGTGAGTCAGATAAAAGAACAAAAAGCCCTCATTATAGTTTTACACATAAGAAACTGGAAAAGTATATTAATTTTTTTTAACTTTGTGGTTGAAGTTTGGGGAAAATTTTGTTAGTGTTATAGCTAAGAATTCAATAATGATCATGTCCTACCTGAAAATGGTTATCAGTTTTTTTTGTTCCTTAGAGAATTACTATTAAGAAACAATTACAGAGTGAGCCTCAAAAGATGGCTTTTTCCAATCACTGCAAGCATTCAATACTTCTAAGCAGGGTTCTGGAAATAGACTAATTTAGACTGAATGGCTTAGGTATAAAGATTTAATTTATTTTGCTACTTATTGATGAACCTCATTCACATACCTGAGGAAAGCTTGAAGCCAGCCAACTCAACTATAGTGGAAGAGAGAGAATAAGAGATAAAAGTCTCCAGCCTCAAACTGGTTCTACATTCCCATTACTATTAATATAACAAAAAGAAAATGTGGTGAAACAAATAAGGTTGAAAAGAAGAAGTCTCCATTCTGTTAATAAATCTCTTTTGTCAGACCAACCATCATCCTGAGTACAGGATAAAAGTTGGGTAAAATCCACTCAAAAGAGGCAGAAGAACAAATGAGAGCAACAAAGGGCAGAGAAACTGTGCATGTCCAAGACCCTGCAGAGAAATAAAACACACTGAGGCTGGCCCCTCATTCTACACACCTTTTTCTCTAGAGGAAGTTGCTGCTTTGTAAGCTGTAGAACAAGAGACGTATCAGAAAGTAGGGGTTCTGAGCTGTACAAGAGGCAGCCATGGGGCTAAGGAAGCAAGATCTGGACTTTATGGCTACCAAGATGAACAGAGTCTGAGGGGCCAAGATCCAAGAGAAAATAAGAGAGGCGAACCCACATTCTGACATGGCTCATACCCACAGAGCATTCTCTAGTTCTCAGGTGGTGTTAGGTAAGAGACTAGGAAGTCAATTTGGCAGAAATTGGCAGTCAGAGATTATAAACCAATCAGAACTCTAAATAGATTCACTATGTTGGATAGGGCCCTGTTCTGAAACCCAAGATTTCAGTTAACATACTTGAAATAGACTAGACCTCCCAAATACTAAAATATATCCAAAAAAATCATCTCAATCTCTGATTGAGTCAAAGTGATCTGCCCTGTAGTCTATCAGAGACTGTTAAGTCTCCTGTAGATACAGACCTCATCTTTAGTCTCTAACAATTTCCATTTCTAATATCAAGATGAAAGTGAATTTTATCAATTCAATAAAATTAATGAGTATGATGGAAGACAGATCAAATAGCTAAATCCACTTGGAGAGGGGCAATTCCCCAAACAAACAAAATAAAAAACAAAAAAAGACAGTGTGAAAAATCCATTAATGATCTAGGTGATAAAGGCTTTGGACACGGGCTTTAAAGTAACTATAAATAATATACTCAGTAAAATGTTTAAGATGGGTAATTTTCCCTTCCTTCCTTCCTTCCTTCCTTCCTTCCTTCCTTCCTTCCTTCCTTCCTTCCTTCCTTCCTTCCTTCCTTCCTTCCTTCCTTTCTTTCTTTCTTTCTTTCTTTCTTTCTTTCTTTCTTTCTTTCTTTCTTTCTTTCTTTCTTTCTTTCCTTTCTTCTTTTTTTAGAGACAGAGTCTTACTCTGCTGTCCTGGATAGTGTGCAGTGGTGTTATCATAGTTCACTGTAACACCAAACTTCTTCTCAGCTCAAGTGATCCTCCTGCCTCAGCCTCCCAGAGTGCTAGGATTATAGGCATGAGCCACCATGCATGGCAGAAGATGGATAATTTTCTAATATAACTAAACTCTGTTACCAGCCTCCAAGTGGAGACTGTCCCAAGTTCTTTGCATTTGTCATGGAAAGTAATTTCAGGACATACCACACAAGCCAAACAAGTGAAAGCTTTGTTGAAAATGAAAGTACACTCTCAGGAGAATGGGCAGGCTCAAAAAGAGCAGCTACACTGAGAGGAAGTGGTCTTACATCTTTTGTGGTCTTACTAATTGAGTGGAGGAATATTTAAGGCTAAGGAGCTGGCTTTTACTGAGAATTTGAATAGCAATTCCTAGAACTAGGTTCCCTCTCATTTCCATTCTTTATATGATTGTCTTGGAACTGTCATGGTGATTTCAAGGGCAAAGAAATTTTAAAACCAGAATGTATATGATATTGTAATTAGCCAGAATTCATGGAAGGTAACAAAGATAGCTGACAAGCTGGTCAAAGCTGCAGCTGGTCTTGCCTGCAGTTTCCCTCTAGTTAGCTACTGCTTAGGAGTTGTTTATCAAAACTTCAGTTTTTAAACTTTTGTTGTTGTGTGGTTTTGAAGTCACACATTTTATTTTTATTTGTATCATAGGATAGAAAACATTATTGCCAAGTTCCATTCCTCAAATCAGGCCACTTCTAAATTTGAGAGTGCTGGGTAGTATGGGCTTCCCTGGGTCCTCTTGATGGCTGGGTCCCAACTCACCGCCCTGCCCCACACAGCTCTTACTTCCCTCCATGTGCCATGCATGTGTCCTGTTGTGGGAATATCCATTAGGACAGCCATAATGGAAAACACAGGAGGACACAGACTCAGGGAGTTTGAGTAACTTTCCCAGGTTCCTGCCACTAGAAAACGTGGGAACTGTAAAGGAAGTGGCTAGAAAAGGCAGAAGTTTGAAAGCAATGCCACTTTGCACTGCATCCAATCTCCATATCTTTTTGACCATGAGAATAAAACAAATAGAACAAAAATGCAGTTCTGAGAATCATGCTCTGAGTCAGAGAGTGGGACGCATTTGAATCTAATGCATGGATGACCTTCAGGTGGAAAATGTAAGACTAGAAGAAAAAGTGTATCACATTCTAGGCACAAAGGAGGCATTTCTGTATTCACAAATGCAAGCCCCTCAGGAGATCAGTCAGAAGGCTGAAAGGTACCTGCAGAAAGAAATGTGCCCCCTAGGAGTTAGGAGAGAAGTAAAGGCTTGGTGAATTGATATAACACATATACATTCAGCAAACGCGCACAGAGGGGGTGACGCTAATTCTCTAAACTAGGTGACATGTATGATGCTAAAGAAGATTAAGAGAGCACTACAGTTTCCATTGCTTAAAAAGATTTTTTAAACACGAAGAACAGCGTGGAGCTAAAAAGAGTCAAAATCACACCAGACATCATTCTAAAACATTATCTCTGTGGGACAGAGAAATTAACATCGTGAAGAGCACAGGGTAAAATGAATTGGATGTACGTGTTCTCTGACTACCCCAATGTAATCCCTGTTGTCCAAAGGATAGATTTCGTATATAGAAATAACTCAGGAATACAGATGTCCATGGAGCTATTATGCAAAATCTTTTTTCAGAAAACTGAACAATGTTCTATTAATTGCCAAAGCTATTTTTAACAGAGTTTTATTTTTCACTTGAGAAAAATAATCGTAGTAATTGATTTTTTTTCTGTCAGAATTTAATGTCAATTTTATATTAGTGGAATCTCCAATTGAGTGTAAAGTTAGGGCCTGCAGTATGCAACCTCTAGGTGTGGACACAGAGGGATATTGTCCTTTTTCTCCAAGCCCCTTCGCAGTCAGGCAGGGACAGATGCCCTAGCTTTATTCAATCACTGTCCCTACCTGGGACTTTGGTCTTGGAATCAGTGGTGCAAAGGTAAGAGATTCATAGAAAATGGTTAGAAAATTGTACGTTTTCTTTATCCAGTTTTGGTGTTCACTCATTGCAGAAATGCATGTGGTAAAAGTGTCTTTCTTGGTAGAGCTTTCTGGCTAAAGACAGTTAGTCATTGAGGTTTCTACCTGTATGCTCTCTGTAACTACTTTTTGTCTGAATTAGCCTGCAAGACCATTCTTCCACCTTTGAGTCAATTTATTCATAGTTTGAATTAAAGATGCCAGATTTTAATCACTGTGGCTTTCCTTCTCAAGTCACGAGTAATATAAAAATAAATTTACAATTTATAAATTTATAAATTGTAAATTTATTTCTATATTTATATTTATTAATTGTAAATTGTAAGTGTGGTATTTTTTTCATGCACGTATACTTTTTCCCCCCTTATTGCCTGGGCTTTTAATTTATACATCTTTCTATTGGGTTACTTTTATTAATTGACATGTAAGTTCTTTATTTGGTAATGAATTTACATCAATGCATGTTCTAGGTGAAGTAAAAACAAATTTTCAAATTGTTATTTGTCATTTGATTTTATTTTTATAGTTTTATAAGAAAATTTGTTTTAAATTTTTTTATGTTTACTATGATCAAATACTTCAGTTATAAATTCTGGATTTTACAACTTATATACAAGACTTCTTATATGTTGTCTTTTATTGCCAGTATTGATTGAGATTGAAATTCATTAATTCTATTCAACTGGTATTTATTTTGATATAGATAGTGAGATAGGAATCCAAGTTTCTTATTTCAGATGACAAGTCAGCTAACTGATTTATTGAATCTTTCATGTTTATTATAATTCAACTTTTGTCTTATTATATATGCAGATTTTATGAGTATATATTAGGACTTGTTTTTACATTGTATTCTTCATAAATTCATACTCTAGTAACAAGCTATTTTACTTATAATATTTTATGATTTTCACTGTAACGCCAGACTCAAACTTTTTTGTTTGTTTGCTTTAGAATTTTCTAATCAACTTGATATCTTGTCCTTATTAAGTTAGAATTAGTTTCTTATAGAAAAACTGCTTATATTTATTCTAGAATCATACTAACTTTATATTTTAATTTATATTTAAATGAAAAATTAAATTGATATTTTTCTTGTTGATGTGATTTCGTTTCTTGTGTTGTCTTTTTCAGGTCTCAGAATCATGCTAGATTCATGAACCAAGTCTGGTAGTTTTTTCTGTTCTGCATATATATTTTGGGACTCTTTAATTATATTGGCTATACTTCTTCAAAAGTTTGATAGAATTAATATATTGGTGCTTGGGCCTAGTCCTTTTTTGTAGGTTGGTTGATTGTTTGTTTTTGAGGATTTTCCAATTTATTCCCTGGTAATAGGTTTCTTCGATTTTCTTTGTGTTTATATAACTCTTGTAATTTACATTTTCCAGGGAAATTGCCCATTTACTTATGTTTTCACCTTTATTTGCATAGATTCGATTAAACTAGTCATACAACTCCTTCTATAGCTGTGGTTATTTTTCTATTTTCATTCGTAGTAATGCATATTTATAACTTTTTATCTTGATTATCGGCAGCCAACATTCCTAGGCATTCATTTCTTTAGCTAATGGTTCTGACCAGCTTCTGTAGCTTGCTTTTCCCATTGCCACCTGCTTGGTCAGTCAAAAGTATAATACTAAAGAATTATTATCTTTTGAGAATAGCCTTAAACCAATGATGAAGAGTAATTGATATATAAATATGTAAGATTTTTTTTTGCCCCTTTGTGGGGATAGGAGGTGAACTCACACTTGTGTGCTCTATAGTCTTTTTCAAAATTTTCACAGTTGGTGAAGCTCTTTGTTGGCCAATTCATTGTTTTCTTTTCCTTATTTCAGTTCACTTTTCTACTCTTCTATTAAGTGTTTCTTTATCTCATAACTAAACTAATTTCATTTGACTCTTTGTCTCAGGATTTGTCAAATTCTTTGTCATTCATTAGCAGCTAACATTTCTGAAAGGAGATTTTGGTGGCATGCAACAGTATCTACTAAAATCATTCCCTTGACTATTATGTCTTTTATTTTTTTAAAAAATTATTTTACGTGTCACAGTATTATGGAGGTATAAATGCTTTGGTTACATAAATGGACTTTGTACCACCCAAGTCAAAGCTACAAATGTGTCCATCCCCCAGACAGCATGCACCACATCCATTAGGTGTGAATTTACACATCCACTATTCCCTCCTTCTACCTGCCTGACACCCTATGATTGCTGCTTCCTATATATGCACATTAGTCCTTTATTGATTAGCACCAATTTGATGGTGAGTATATGTGGTGTTTGTTTTTCCATTCTTGTGAAACTTCACTTAGAAGAATGGGCTTCATTTCCATTCAGGAGAATGCAATCATACTTTGTCATTTTTTTTCTTATGGCTGAGTAGTACTCCATGGTATACACATACCACATTTTATTAATCCACTCACGTATTTATGGGCACTTGGGTTGATTCCACATCTTTCTAGTTGTAATTTTTGCTACTTACAAACATTTGAGAACAGACTTCTTTTTAACAGAATGCCTTTTTTTTCCTTTGGGTAGATACCCAGGAGTGGGATTGCTGGAGCAATGGTAGTTCTACTTTTAGTTCTTTGAGATATCTCCACATCACTTTCCACAGAGGTTGTACTAGTTTGCAGTCCCACCAGCAGTATATGACTGTTCTTATCTCTCCACATCTATGCCAACACTTGTTGTTGTGGGCCTTTTTTAAAAGCCATTCTCACTGGAGTTAAGTGATATCTCCTTGTGGTTTTGATTTGCGTTTTCTTGATGATTAGAGATGTGAGCATTTTTCATATGTTTGTTGACCATTCATCTATCTTCTTTTGAAAGTTTCTATTCATGTCCTTTGCCCACTTTTAATGATGTTATTTGATTTTTTTTCTTGCTGATTTTCCTGAGTTCATATATATTCTAGTTACCAGCCCTTTATCAGTTGAATAACATGCAAATATTTTCTCCCATTCTGTAGGTTATTTGTTCTAGTGATAGTGTCCTTGGCTGTGCAGAAGCTTTTTAATTTGATCTGGTCCCATTTAGTTATTTATTTTTTTGTTATTGCTGTGATTGCTTTTGTGATTGTTTCTTCATGAATTTTTTGCCTAAGCCAATGTCTATAAGAGTATTTCCAACATTTTCTTCTAAAATTGTTATAGTTTTATGGCTTAAGTTTAAGTCTGTTGTCCACTGTGAGTTGATTTTTATGAGTGGTGAGAAGTGTGGATTCTGTTTTGATCTTCTGCATGTGACTATCCAATTTTCCCAGCACCATTTATTGAATAGAAATTATTTTCCCCAGTGTATGTTTTTGTCTGCTTTTTCAAAGATCAGATGGCTATGTGAGGATGGTTTTATATCTGGGTTCTCAGTCCTGATCCATTGGTCTATGTCTCTGCTCTTGTGCCATTACCTTGCTGTTTTGGTTACTTTAGTCATATAGTATAGCTTGAAATCTGGTAAATTGATGCCTCCCAGTTTGTTCTTTTTGCTTAAGATTGGTTTTGCTATATGGAGTCTTCTCTGGTTCCATATGAAGTGTAGAATTGTTTTTTTCTAGATCTGTGAAAAAGAATGTTGGTATTTTAATAGGGATTGCATTGAATCTGTAGATCACTTTGGGTAGTACAGAGATTTTAATAATATTGATTCTGCCTATCCATGAGCACAGTATTGTTTTCCACTGATTTACATGCTCTGCTTTCCTTCCTCCATGTTTCATAGTTCTCCCTGTAGTAGTCTTTCACCTCCTTAGTTAAATATATTCCTAGATATTTTATTTTCTTTGTTCCTATCGTGAAAGTATTGAGTCTTGATTTGTTTCTCAGTTTGACTATTGTTGGCATATATGGATGCTACTAATTTGGTAGTATGTCTTTTAGTCCACTGCACTTCTTCATAATTCTATAATATGATTTTGTGTTCCTAAACAATTTATTGTTTATTTTATGTTTTTGAACACTATATAAATGGAATAATATATTTTATATTCTATGCACTTTGCTTTATTATATGGCATTTTGTTCTTGAGATATCATCAGTCTTATTATGTTTAATGTGGATTATCTATATTTTCATAAAAGATTCTATTTCATGAATATACCACAAGGCAAAATTTATCCATAATTCTATTAATGGGCAGGTAAGTTGCTTCCACTTTATTAAGTAATTAATTTATTTTTGCGCCATTATAAGTTGTCTTGCTAGGAATGTCTCATAAATGTTTCACAAAGTATTTAAAAAAGATTTTATTATGGGTATGTCTAAATGTCTATGCAGTGTATCATATGAGCAAGTGAAGGCTAGGATTTGCTAAAGTAATAGAAAACACACAAATCTGAGCAGCTTACATCAAAAGTGTTGTTTTTCTCCTTTAGTTCTAACATTATATGCTTATCCCAGGTTGGTTGTGAGACTCCTCCAAATCTCCTTTACTGGGAGGCCCGGCAGGCAAATCTGCCCATATTTAAAACATTGTCAATCTCACAGCAGAAGAAATATATAATATGGTAGCACTTAAAGCTTCTACTTGGAAGTGACAAATCACCATTCTGCCCATATTCCATTGGCCAAACTTAATTACATGGCCAAGACTGACATCAAAATAGTAGGAAGTAATATACTTCCTTTGGAAGCATTCTAATTTGCAATTTCTGGAGTAATAGAGGCTGTAAAATGTTGTAATTTTTATAATGTGCCTGTTTCATTTTTTCTCATTCCTCTCTTTTATTTTGTTATTTCTTATGAATTGTACAAACTATCAACTTTTGTTAACAACTGAAAATTGTATGTAGTGAATGTTTTTCTCAGGCAGTATCATTTGTTTTCTAAATTTTTTATAGTATCCTTAGATGTTACAAATATCACTTTTTTAATTTAATGTGATTTTTTCACAATATTTTCTTATTCCTTTAAATTTTTACATTTTTATTTTATTTTAAGATAACACGAAAGTACAAACATTTTGGTTGCATTTTATATTTTTGCCTCTCCCTAGCAAGGGTTAGAGGCATGCCCTTCCCCTCCACAACGCTCACCACATCCCTCAGATGTGGGTCTACTCTCACAACCCCTGAATCCCTGTAATTTGCATCTTTCGTGCCTTCTCTTTGTGTGTGTATGTCTGTGTGTCTGTGTCTGTGTGTGTGTGTTCATAAAAGCACTACCTTCCTCAAAAATTGCTAGTCAGTATGATGGACTGATTATATATTCTGAAGGATAATCTCACCACAAAGCAACTCATTCAGAATAAAGAAAAAAAATTGTAAAGCGAACCCACCACAACAAAAGAATATATGACAATAACAAAAGCAAAAATGAGTTGAAATCAGAGTAAGAGAGGTGGATGAAGAGTTTTCTTTGATAGCAAGTGACAACTGTAGCATTTCATCTAAAAGTGTCATCTCTGGGCCAGCTGCAAGATTGGTGTGCTGAAGCTGAGACTCCCATATTAAACTAGGGAAACTGAAGAGCAAATTAAATGGTCCCAAGTTGGTTGAGCCTCCTGACACTGATAGAAGGAAATCATAGCTTCTCTGGAGAAAAGTGTATCAGCACACAAGATCCCCATAGACCAAAATCAAGCACATTTGAGTTTACAGTCAAATATCATCAAAGTGCATAATGTGCATCAGCTTTCAATCCATGAATAAGAAACAGCAAAAATAACAAGCATCAGATTTAATTTTCTTGAGACTTCAATTATTGAAATCATCAGGCTTAAAATAGAGAATG
This sequence comes from Mirza zaza, assembly GCA_008750895.1. Classification (NCBI taxonomy): domain Eukaryota; kingdom Metazoa; phylum Chordata; class Mammalia; order Primates; family Cheirogaleidae; genus Mirza; species Mirza zaza. Next base: position 34,614 of record VSMD01079605.1, on the reverse strand, counting down.
ATCATGCAAGAAATATTAAGTAAATAAAACATGTAATCACAAGAGAATATTTTTAAAAATAACCAGTCAGGAATTCCTTTTTTGAGTGAGAGGGAGTTGACAGGAGAATATGGGCACTCCTGGCTGGAATCAGTAAAATACAGAAAGAAAATCAGAAAAATACAAAAAGTGCTCTTTCTAGAAAAACTAGTACAAGATGTCTGTTGGAAGGAAGCAGGAATCTCTCAAGATAATGACTATTGGGGAGACTGACACTCAAGAGAATTGGCCAGTCTGCAATAAAAGATTTGACTGTGCAGACATGCTGAGAAGAATCTCTTGATTTTGAACTTAGAAAACAGGAAGAAAATATGGGCTTTGTACTCACCAAGGTTTGCGGCTGGGTGACAAAAACATCAGCAGAGCTTGTGATAGTGAATTCAGAAGACTAAAAGACATGGCTGATTTTCTGAAACAAAATTAGGGAATTCTAGAGCTATCTAATCTTGAGCATCTTCCAGATTAAAGGTAAACCAGAAATATAGCAAGTTTTGATTCAGCAAAGTCCCTAACTGAATTGAGATAAGTAGTCCCCAATATGTCTCTGTAGCAGAGAACGATTGAATATATTTAAAGAAAAATGTCATCATCTAATGCTTACTTACACAGGGAGAAACTAGGTGATGTAAACCATTTAGAGAATGTGATACAGTGGTCCAATCAAGTGGTCATAAGCATTCCATAAGAGAATGGGAAAATTTGAGGATAGTTTGTATTTTTGTTATGCATTGTTGTTATTTTAGTTCCTTTTGTGTTTGTGGTTTTTTTCTTTTTTTTTTTACAGATATATGAGATTCACTAACCACAAGTCATTCAGAAAATAAAATATTCCTAGTTTATTGAGCATTAACTAGGTAGAGTGACCTAAAGTCATTAGGTCCTTTAATACTCACTGAATTCCCAGAAAAAGAGATTTACCCCCAAACCTCCCCCTCTCCTCATTTTAAAGTTGGTGAGAGTGAAAGTTGGAAAGAAAGTGTAACTTTTCATGAAGTTGGCAAAATATTAGAAATTACTATTTTTTAATCAAAAACTTACACTAAAATACTTCTCAATTCAGGCACAGTGGATTACTCCTACAATTTCAGCACTTTGGGAGGCCAAAACAGGAGGATTGCTTAAGGCCAGGAGTTGGAGAGCAGCCTGGGCAATCATCTCTCTACAAAAATAGTTTTTGAAAACATTAGCTGGCATGGTGGCCCCTACCTGTAGTCCCAGATACTCAGGAGGCAGGAGGATCACTGGAGCCCCAGGAGTTCAAGGCTTAAGTGAACTACAATCATGCCGCTGTGCCTCAGCCTATGAGACAAGGTGAGACCCCATCTCAAAAAATTAAATAAAATAAAGTAAAATCCCTCATATATAAGTAATATGTGACACTATAGTGTTTATGTTTCTTTTCCATGTATTACTCAGTAAATATTTAAGAAATACTGACATTTAAAAAATTTTTTCCATATGTGTCAACCACATTGACTGCATTTTTGTTGTTTCTTTGTTGTTTTCACTCAATATAATGTAACTTACTGGGTGGTCAAATTTTTAGAGGACAGAGCTTGGGATTTATGTTGCACTGCTATGCTCTATTTGAAAAATATTGAATGAATTTCTTCTCATTATTTAGATACATACTGAGAGAAATAATAAACCTATGAAAATAAGACTTTGCCAACTCATAAGGTCAATCCAATCCTAGGCATCCATTATTTTAGTACAGTAGCAAGAATGGATATATGTCACTGAGACTCTTGGCTCAAAACAGAGTTGAAAAGTTCCTCATGGGAAACCACATGATCTTTGATACCAGGTTGTAGCTGCACTGTGGAGCAATGGTCTAATGTAAATAGTTCCATAGAATGGTCTAGTGAATTATTTGAATATGACTGATTTTTGCTTTACATATGAGCATGTCAAAGCATGATAATTGATATTAGTTCAGATATATTGGTCATTAAATAGGAAATGTCCAATTTTCAAAAGTTTAGTTTATTATATCTCAAACAAGAAGCAGTACAATTAATCAAAATATGCAACTAAACTATCGACACAGTTTAGCCATCTTAATGGTAGCTTGCTCATGCCAGCAGCAAAGAAGCCTGGAGAGAAAGTGGCCATGAAATTGGGAAAGGCATTTTCCACAGCTTGCTGAGAATTGAATATTTTTCCTGGCAAGAAATAGTCCAAGGCCTGGAAGAAGCGGTAGTCAGTTGGTGCAAGTTCTGGTGAACATAGTGAATGACAGAGAGTTTCCAAGTCCAGCTTCTGTAATTTGAACAGCGTTGTTTTTTGCTATGTGTTGTCTTGCAAGAGGATTGGCTTGTCTCTATTGACCAATCCTGGCTGCTTAATCACAAACATCCTGATCATTTTATCCAATTGGTTGCAGTAGACATCTGCTGTAATTGATTGATTAGGTATCATAAAGCCACAGTGGATAATACCAGCAATGGACCACCAAACAGACACTATTAGCTTTTATTGATGAATATTCAGTTTGTGACTGTGTTATGGCCCTTCATCTTTATCCAACCATTATGTCAAACACTTGTGATTGTCAAAAAAAATCCATTTTTCATCACATATAACAACATAGTGTAGAAATGGTTCACCTTTGTGTCCTGAAAGCAAAGAAAGGCAAGCTTTGAGATGATTTCTTTTCTGATACTTGTTTAATTCATGTTGTACCCATCTACCCAGCTTCTTTACCTTGCTGATTTGTTTCAAATGGTCTAATATTGTAGAAATAGTAACATCAAACTATGTTGCTAATTTATGCGTAGGTTGAGATGGATCTGCTTCCCCTATAGCTTTCAGCTCATCATTATCTACTTTGGTCTCAAGTCACCCACGTGGCTCATTTTTCAGATTAATATCACCAGAACAGAAATTCTCAAACCATCAACATACCGTGTTTCAAGTTTCAAACACTTGCTTGATATTTCGATGTGTCTGCACTGCATTGGTTCCACAATGAAACTCATATTCAAGAATAACATGAATTTTTGACTTATCCATGGTTTCACAAAAATTGCTCTAAAAATATATTTAAAAGATAATCACAAACTAAAATGTGCATTTGAAAGAATGAAGATGTACCTTCACGATAAAAACAAAACAAAACAGGAAGTGCCATAGTGAAATGTCAGAGATATGAACTGTCAAACTTAGTACTTAAGGAAATCAGACATTCTATATTTAATAAACTAATATGTATGTATATAAACACACACATGTATATACACATACACACATTTAACAGAAAAGCATATTGAAATCAGTCACTTTCCTTAATGTGGCAATGTAGCCTAATGATCCCACATGAGCATTTTTTTAAACCAATATTAAGCTTCTATGCTGAAATGTCGTGATAATAAAGTAAACATTTAATAACATTTATAAAATTATCTCTTCTAGAAATCATGCTGATGCAATGGCAGCCTGGTAGACTAGACAGGAAGAAGGGCTTTGAGATGGAAAAGATTAATCTACATGTCCCCTTAAGAGAACTTAGATATGAAAAGAAGTTTCAACAAATACTGTTATCATTGGGAATTTTAAGGTTATTTGGGGGAAATGGCAAAACACAATTTGAGGATAACAATATGAAAGAAGAGAAAGCCTCCCTTGTCTAGGTGGAATGGGTTTAAGGTAGCCAGAGGCTCGTCCCATATTTCTCTTAGAGATTTTCAAGTTGCTTGGCCTCCATTATGTTATTTAATACAATGAATCATGGTCAGAAGGGCAGGTTATAGGTTTTGTTTTGTTTTGTTTTGTTGTTATTTTTAAAAATAACACCTGGAGTGACATCCTACTAACTCCTCTTGTTTATATTTCTGGGAATATTCTACATTTTTTTTTATTCATAACTCAAAAGACATCATGTTATCCATTAAAAATTTTGAAAAGCTACCAAGATTAGCTGGAGAAAGATTCAGTTGAGGCTAAGGATGGCGATAAGAGAGACTATCAGGTTAAAGCAATGGATCCTGCTGCTGGAGACTTTGGGAAAGAGAGATTTAAGAGAGAAAGAAGGAGAGAGGGAAGGAGATAGGGAGAGAGGAGGAGAGAGACAGAGAGATTGATCACAGGAGATATAAAGGGAAAAGTGATAAAGACAAAGTTAAATGCGACCAGATTCAATGTTCCAGATTGAAATCATGACATAGAAGTGCATTTATTATTGTTTAGTCATTAAGAAAGTATGGTATTATTTAAGGAGCTGGGAGTAAAAAACAGAATGAATCAGTACATGAGCTCAGCTGCCTATAGGCTGTGAAACTGGAAAATCGGCAACAACTTCTGCCAGAAAGTAATGGGGGTTAGCGGTTTAGTGGTGAAGAGATGGCCTTGAAACCAGAATACCTTGAAGCCAGAATACCTGGCTTCACGTGCTCTCCGATTTCTCATGTGTAAAATAGTAATGGTAATAGTACCTACTTCACTGGGTTGTCCGGTGATAGTATAATTAACCCATTTAAAACTTTTAAATAGTATTTTCTTTTTCTAGTAAATAGTAAATATTAAATAAATACTAACAATATTATTTGGTTCGGATTCTCAAAGCTTCAATTTTTCATGAGTAGCAATGATAGCTGTGCCCAACTTGAAGGGTAGTTCAGACAATCAAATGATATGATGGCTTTAAAAGAAATGTGCCGTCTCAGGGAATCATTATTTATTGGGATGCAAACAGACGTGCTCATTCAGCTAAACCTCTTCTGCATTAGTTAATGGTAAAATAGGACCTGGAACCAAGGTTTCTGTCTCCTGTATTAAATACATCAATTTTTACTTTAGTAAAGATAGGCAACCCCACCTTAAAATTCTAAATTCGAATTGTGCGAAGTGGGTCCAGCAGCATTTCCACAGAATTAGAGCTACTTGGAAAACTCCATGTATTTTCTGGGAATCTCTATTTCTGAATAGTGTAGGAGAAAATTTTTGACAATAATTTTCTTTATGAAAACAGCTAAGTTGCTCCTCAGAGCATCCTGGTTGCACATTGAAGCAATAGAAAGCCATTTGTGGAGCTCGTGATAATTGCTAACATGAAGCAGGTGCATGGCCCGTGCCAGATGCTGTGCTCATAATTTCACATTTATTAGCTCACATTCATCACAAACCCATATAGAATATTATTCTCATTATGTAGGTGAGGAAATCGTGCATGATTATATAAATAGTTGGCCCCAAATCATGGTCTTCCAGGGCATGGGTTGAGGTCCAGGTTTGTCTAGATCCCAACCTGCCTCTTGAAATACTATTATATGCCTCCAGGTGTGCTAACATTTTGGGGGCCTCCATATCTTCATTTTTTTCAATACTGTTCTCTTTCTCCCTAGAAACACAGAACAAAGCATTTAATACCTTCTTCCCTTGTTATCTTTTCTGGAAACTAGAAATAACAACAGTACTTACCTTAATGGTTTAAGCATTAGATGAATTAATATGCATAAAGTAATCTGAATGAAACAAAGCCTTTAGTAAATACTTGCTATGCCTTTTTCTATCCATTTTACTCTGAAACAAACTTACAATTCTAAGAAATTTGCAAGAACAGAATAGACACTTATTTTGTGGTCTATTTGTGAACAAGATGCTGACATGCTCCACCACTTTATTGTGTATTTATTACAAAGAAGGACTTCTCCTGCATAATCTGATATGATCATAAACATCAGGAAATTAACATTGACACATTACTGCTACTTAATTCTCAGATCCTATCCAAGTTTTACCAGTTATCCTGACAATATCCTTTATAACAAAAGGATGCAGTCCAGTTTCATCCATTGCATTTACTTGTCACCTCTCTTTAGTTTCCTTCAATGTAAACAAAATCTTCAACTTTCCTTGATTTTCATGGCCTCGACCCTTCTGAAGACTACAGGGCAGTATTATGGGGTTTTGTTTTCATTGTCTGTCTGTTTGCTTGTTTAGAGTGCCCATCAGCTGCATTTGTCTGATGTTCTCCCAGGATTAGATTCAGTGTATGTATTTTTGACAGGAATATAGCAGATGTAATGCTGTGTTCTTCTTACTGCAACCTATTAGATGGCACACAATTTCAACGTGTTCCATTATTAGTGATGTTAACTTTGATCATATAACTAATGTGATCTCTGCCTGGTTTCCCTGCTAGAAAGTTATATTTTTAATTTTCTTTGAATTGATCTGTATTTTAGGGGGAGGTACTTTGAGGAAATAAAATAGTGCATCCTCAATTTATTCATTCATTTATTACAATATGGACAAATGGATCATTCCTACTCTACTCAACAGATTATCATCTATTAATAATGGATGATATTCACAATTTCCCACATTGAGCTGCTGGAAGTCTCTTCACGTTGCATTCTGTGTCCTTTCACATGGATCTTTATCATTCTTGAAGTGAACTTTATTTTTTTTTTTCTTTTTTGGCACAACTAGATATTCTGACTTATCTTGTACATTTCCTATATCAGCCCTCGAGTCAGTCATTTTTCCTTCTTTCAGAGGATATTTCTATCTGGAAATTAAGCTCTGTATCTACAATCTGCTCACTCACTGCTATTGACACATAGTTTTTCTCAGGCACTCTCAGTGGGCAGATCAAGGAGATAAGCACATGAATCCAAACACTCACCTTGGCATCTGCATTTATTTATATATTCATTCATTTATCTATCTATCTTCACACCACTACCTGCAATTCCATTCCAACACCTTAGAATTCATCCCAGTATTAATTCTCTGTGTGCAACACTCTTCTCTAGTGGTGAGAAGCCTAAATCCCATTGCCTTAATATACACACTGATTCAATCAAATGTCTTGTATGTAAACAATCTCCTAACACTCTTGCCACCTACCTTCACCCCATGTAAACCCTTGTCACCCTACATAGCCTCCAACACTACATCTTTTCCTAGGTTGACCTCCCCACTCTCACTCTGCTGAGTCACAACATCCTAAGGCAACCACCCTCTCAATGGGCAAACACCCTCTTCACAGACTGGGGTTTGACATCTCATTCTGCTCACCAGGCTATGATCATGAAAGCACCCTCACCTCACAAGGATACACTCACTGCTTGCCCCACTTAGACTGAAACCCCTGATACCACCTGCTAGTTTCTTACCACCTACCACCCCAGTGAGTCCATTATGCTTGGTCTCTGACATCCCTTGCCGGGCCACCAACTCCTGAGTGTCCAGCTCTGACGGGGAGCCCTGGCCTAATATCCCTTCCCTACACCTCCACCCCCACAGGCACCTACTTTACTTGGACATTTTTCACTGGTTTTGACCTGAAATAATCAAAAAGGGAGGGGAAGGGGAAGGAGAAAGAGCAACAGTATGAGAAAGGAGGAAATATTAGGAGGAAAAATGTATTTTTGATTTTCATTATTAATTATTTAATGTTCTCCTTTCTGATGTAAAAATCTAGTCTTAGGAACCAATCTGTTATTGATCAATTATGTTTCAATGTGACCTTAATAAACATTCTAGATTTATCGCATACTCTGCATAAACTGATGTTGTAGATTGGTTTTATTGTTAAACACGAATAAAATGTGTCTTTTTTAATGTCGTATGGTTACTAAGCAGTATGTAACATGGTAAGTATTAAGTCTCATTGAAATAATAAAAGACAGAATCTCCTGAAAAAATTATTCCTGGCATTAGTTTGTAAGGGGCCAAAGCAGAGGCCGGAAAAAGTGATGTTGTGAGAGTAGTAATTTCTTCTTGGTCCTTGAAAGCATAACTGAAATCATTACTTTCTCTTAAGAGACAGCCAGAAACAGGTCCCACTCCTTTTAATGTCCAGGGTCTTTGAAGCCAAGTAGCATGTGCCTCTTCATACCTTCCCCTAAATTTGAAGCCATGATTAAAAAGAAGAGTTGGATTTCTGGATCATATAGTAGTCATATTTTTTTTTATTTTTAGAGCAATCTCCATTCTGTTTTTCCATGGTGGCTGTATAAATTAGCATGCTTAGTAACAGTGTACAAGGGGTCCAATTTTTCCACCTTCTCACCAATACTTGTTGCTTTTTTTTTTTTAAACCATAACTGTCCTAACAAGTAGTATGAGATGATATTTCACTTTGGTTTTAATTTACATTTCTCTAATTATTAGTGACTTTGGTCATCTTATCATATATCTGTTGGCTTCTTTGGAGAAATGTCTATTCAAGTCCTTAGCTCATGTTTCAATCATATTATTGGGGTTTTTTGTTTGTTTTTGTTTTGCTATGAATGTAGGTGTTCCATATTTTGGAAACTGACCTCTTATCAAATACACGGATTGCAAATATTTTGTTCCATTCTGGAAGTTGCTTTTTCATTCTGTTGATTGTTTACATTATTCTGCAGAAGGTTTTTAGTTTCATACAGTCCAACTTGTCTATTTTTTTTGTTGTTGTTGCTGCCTGTGATTTTGGTGTCACATGCATTAAATCATTGCCAAGACCAGTGTCATGAAGATTTTTCCCTATGATTTCTTCTTGAAGTTTTATAGTTTCTGGTCTTATATTTAAGTCTTTAATCCATTTTTTAATTGCTTTCTTGTGGATCTTGTTATATAAAGGTCCAATTTCATTCTTTTGTATGTAAATATCCAGTTCAAAAGAATGAATATCCAATTTCATTCTTTTGTATGTAAATATCCAGTTTAAAAAACTAAGAAATAGTTTTACAAAACTATTTCTTAAAGAGACTATTACTAATATTTTCCCAGTAAAATCAGGATCTCATAGAGGTATTAGAATTCCCATGTTCACTGCAGCTGTATTGCCAAATCCAAGATGTGAAAACAACATACATGTAAATGGATGAATGAACAGATTTTAAATGTGGTATATACATACAATGGGATATTATTCAGCCTTAGAAAAAGAAAAAAAATTTACAATATACAGCAACATGGCTAAACTTTGAGAACATTTTACCAAGTGAAATGAACTGTCACAGAAGGACGAATACTGCATTTTCCGCTTATATGAAGACCTAAAATATTCAAAGTCATAGAAGCAAAGAATAGAATGGTGCTTCCCAAGGGCTGAGGAAGGGAGAAATGGGAAGTTGCTAATCAATGGGTATAAAATTTCAATAATCCAAGATTAATGTATTCTAGACATAAGCTGTACAATATCGTACCTACGGATAACAAGACTGTAACATACGCTTAAGGATCTGTTAGGAAGGTAGATTTCATCTTGTGTGTGCTTACTACAATGAAATTAAAAGTCAAACAAAGAAGAGTTAGGAAGTGTATAAAACATAACTTAGGGGAGTTGCATTTCTAAGAAGGTTCTACCACCATCTAATTATGTGATCTCAGGAAAACGGGCAACTCTGATGGAAATTTTGTGATTAATAAGATAAAAGGGTATACAAAACCAAGAAAGCATTCAGGAAACTATATATTTAATTATTATTATAATTTATTTAATAGAGTACTGTCTAATTAAAACTGGGACATGTCACATTAGATCGATGTCCTAAAGTGTAACAAATTGATTAAAACATAAACATCGGAGTCAGAATTGAGTTCAAATTTTTATTACATTTTTACCATCTATGTGATCTTGGGCTCATTAAAAAGCACACCTAAGCCCCATTTTTTTTTTAATCTGGAAAATACAGTTAGTAGACATTCCTAAATTATAAGGTAGGTGAAAAGGTAAAATGTAGCTGACACATTGTAAGAACCTGCCATATAATAAATATTGCTACTTATTTTATTACATTCTTAAGTAAAACTTTGTCATCTTTAATATTTTTTGAAGAATTAGAAAATCTACTGATTTACTATTTCCAATTTATAGTGTCCAAATTTAAAAATCCTGCAAATTCATCACTTTGCATCTATCAATTGTTATGAACATTCATAAATCCACATAAAGCCACCCCATGTTTGAAGTTCTCCAATATAAAGAAAAATAATGAGAAAAGCTAAGAGAAGACACAGGGATCAACTTGGACTGTATAAAAAGTCTGCTCAGGCATCCCATAAAGCAATCAGCTTCTCTCTAAGTTATTCTTCCCTCTACAACCCTCTAACCTTGAAGGAAAACAATCCATAAACACATAAACCAAAAGGTTAGGTGCATGCCTAAGAGATTCAATGCTTCATTTTTCTCAAACCTTACAGAAAGGGTATAGATTTTGCTAAAAAGATTGTGTGTTGACTTTTAAAGGATTCTGTAAGCTTTGGATTAGTAAATCAACGTGCTGTGAGAGAAGGTAAAAGAAAGGGAGTCAGAGAGAGACAGAGACAGAGAGAGAACTTGAATCCAAAGATCTGATTTTTTGAATCCTAACCAAAAGTATAGTACATTTTAAAATGAAAACATTCAAATGGAATTTAGAACTCTAAGAGTTCATTTTCAAGTGGTCTATCCTCTGCTTTCAGAAGGAAAAAAAAAAGTTATGCATTTATTGATTCACCATGTACTTTCAACAAAAAACAACTAACATTATTGAAAATCTGCTATGTGCTTAGAAGACTGAGTAGATGATGACAGTATTGATCAGGATAGATAATTCAGAGGAGCAGTTTTGGAGAATGGAGAAGGAACTGATACACACATAAGAAATGATGGTGATGATAAAAATCACTGATAATACTACAGTTTGGACCAGGTACTGTCCTAGAAATTAGTGTGCTTCATCTCATCAAGCTTTCACTTGTCTTTTTTTCTGGCTCAGTGTCTGGCACTACCATCTCCCTAGTTGCCCAAGCAAAAATCCTGCTTCCTCTTTCACTAACTCCAAACCTTCAATCTTCAAGTCCTACTCACAACCACTCTCATATTTCTCTCTAGGTAATAAAATTCTCTCCATCTCCATTTACACTGTCTTTATTATGGCCACCACTAACCCACAGAATAACATAATAATTGATTTCTGGGTTATATGATCCCAGTTCTCTTTTCTGTATATCCATGCCTTTGTCATAGCCTCATGATGACCTGAATGTATTTCTTCAGCCCTTGACACTGTGCTTGTCTACGGCACTCACTTTCGCTAGTGGAATGTGAGAGGGTGCTGTCCAATATAACTTTCTATGATGATGGAAATATTCATATCTGTGTGATCAGATATAGCAGTAATTACATGGTAACTGAACACTTGAAATGTATCTATTGTAGCTAAGAGATTGTATTTTTAACTTTTTAAAATTTTAATTAATTAACATTTAAATTTAGCCACATTTAGTGAGTGACTACCACATTGGGCAGTACTTTAATCTACAAGATCTCATGAATTTCCCTTTGTTCCCTAGCATCTCTGCTTTCTCTGAGATAAACATGCCCATTTGACCACTGGTCTAAGAAGAATGAGAGGCACATGGACTGGAGCAACACCTGCTGAGCCCAGCCTAGGTCAGCTGCCTGCCAATGGACCTGAAGCCACATTAAAGAGAATGCATTTATGCTATTTTAAGCAGTAAATCTTGGGGTATTTTGTTATGCAGCAAATCTAATTGATACACTGGCCTTGATTATGGCTTACTTCTTAGCTCTCCTCCACATGGGAATAAAACTGCAAGTCTAGTCTCACCATTGTACTCCTTAACATTTTTCAAGGGCTCTCCACTGTATTCAGGATAAAATATAAACACCTTAATGTGAGTTCGAGGTTCATGTTAATGCTTAACTTCCTTCAGCTGCTTCATACCTTTGTCTTCATGCCAAAAGTCCTCTCATCTCATACCACTTTTCATGCTCCTTTTTTATACTCCATTTTTAGTCCATGTAACTCTGGCTTACCTTTATTTTTCTTTATTTATTTACCTTGAAAATAGGGAACACTTTATGTATTTGCATATTATCCTTGTGCAAGGGCCATGATTATCTTCTGTGTATTGTTCCAATTTCAGTATATGTGCTGCCAAAGTGAGCACACGGATTGGCTTTTGAGTTTCTGTTTGAATCTATCTTTGGAAAGCTTTGACCACTCCCCTTTGTGATTAAACTTACCCACTTTCTGCCATATGGTACCATTAAGCCATCCCTTTAGAAACTTTCCTCTTCTGCATTACAATAGATGTTTTTACTTGTCTTTCTTCTCCAGTATGTCTTTAATTCCTAGAGGAACAGAACTGTGATGATAGTAATTCCTATTCTAGAAGAGTGCTTAGAACACAGCATATGCATAGTACATTAATTTTGAATAAATTAAGGTTCATGTAAGTGTTAGAATTATGGGTAAAACCCTAGTAATTGGAATTTTCAGTTTAACATCCCTCCTAAACTACAGCTATTTCCAACCACGCCAGACTTAAGTACAACATTATAAGAAGACACCCAGTCTTAAAACAATATACAGTTTTATGCAAATGCAAGCCTGTACTTTTTTATTAGACTTTAATGATATGCACTTGTGCCTGGCATAAACTGAGTCAATGAGAAGGTGGAAGGAACTTGAGATTTTGGAATCCAAGTGCATGAATTTTTTTCTTTTTTTTTTTTTGGTCAATTAGGTTGCCTTGGATACTTTTATTAATAAAAAACAATTTGAGCCTTAGTTTCTTCATCTGAAATATGGACTCATAATTTTCCCCACTCCATGCCCCCAACACAGCATTTACATGAGGACTCAAATGGAAAACAAATTCTTGGCTCAGTGCATGACAAAAAACAGGTATTCAGGATATTCGTGTTTGCTGATTTTCTCCTTTTTAGCAATGATAAAAGAAGATTTAGCTTCCTTATCTTTCTTGTTTGTATTTTCTTTTCTCTGAAATCACCAGTCTCTTTCTTGCTTCTGTTAAATTTTATATTTTTACTCAGAGTTAGGGCCAACTTTAAATATTTGTTCACAAATATTTGGACCTTCTAATAAAGCAGTGCATATACTTTTTGGAAAGATGAAAAGATCTCTGTAAAATTTTCTTGCCTGTTTTATCCTTGATGTTTATAATCCTTTCTCTCCTCCTATTCACCTCATTGCAGTGACCCTCTGCTCCCTCCTTTCATCTACCCACAGAGGAATTTTCAAGAAGAATGCGTGGGTTTTGGCCTTCAGTGCACACATAATTCAAGCTTTATGAAGTCTGGCTGAAATCTTACAACCTCTGGGAGGATGAATAGACTCTAAGAAATGACCAGAGGTGAAAGTTTTATTCCTTTTTATCAACTCTTAGTATAACATGGATTATACATATTTATGTATATCTATATACACACATGTACAGTTATGCACTGCCTAAAAATGTTTTGGTCTATGGAGGACTGGCATATATGGCAGGGTTCCCCTAAGATTATTATGCTGTATTTATTGTACATTTTATATGTTTAAATATATTTAGATATGCAAATACAATTTACAATGTGTTATAATTTACAAATGTGTTACAATTGCCTATAGTAGTCAGTACAGGAGCATGCTATACAGGTTTGTAGCCCGGGAGCAATAGGCTATATCACATAGCCTAGGTGTGTAGTAGTTATACCATCTAGGTTCATGTAAATACATCCTATGCTGTTCACACAATGACCCATTTCTCAGGATGTATTCTGGTCATTAAGTGATGCATGACTGTATGTGTGTTTGTGTTGTCTAGACTCAAATACACGCACTAAATATTCACACCTTCCTTTCTACATGTAATCTAATATATTGCTAGACTTAACATCACCACTTTTTATACCAAGGTGTTTGAAAGTACCCATGCAGCCCTGGTGCTTTTCTAAATTTTGACTCATTCCACTATTACATAGCAGATATCATACTAAAGGTGAACTCCTCCCACACTTGCCTTGTGTCAGCCTTAATTCTGGAACCCTTGATATTATATCTGTTTTACACTCTATGTGTGTCACTCTGGGTTCTTACATATTCTGACATCCTGATTCCTTTTGCAATTTCTAATCTGCCCTTTCTTCAGATTTCACACTTGGCTCATTGGTGACAATATCAGAGGAAAGAATATTGGGGTACATGTTCAACATATAAGTTTATACTTTATTTTCAGTGTGAAAATTCTCTTTCCAAAAGTGAGGAACATGGAAATAAAAATACAAACACTTGGGCTTAGCCTTTATTCTTCTTTTATCTAGCTATCAGATCTTGCACAAGACATATCAGATTCTTATCTGTTCATAAGGAAGTCTACCAGGTCAATCTTATACACTTTAGGGTTCAACTATGATTAAATGGGTACCTTCAGCATGTGTTTGCTGGTAAGGATTTTTTTAAAAATATATGTTTAGGGGATAAAATATCTTTCATAAGAACCTCTATATTTATTACTAATTTAGGTGTTAATTGTTATTACTAATTAATTCATTAACTTGATAACACAATTGTATTATATGATTAATACGAAAGCACACAGAAAGTCTTATTACTATGAAAGCTTACTCTTCCTTCAACCCTTCTCTCCCTCATATCTCATACTTCCCTACTTCCCTTCCATACTCCCATACTTCCATTTTCCCTTTCTTCTACAAATATTTTAATAAACAAATTTGTGTTATACAATAAGTAGATTTATTGTTCTCTGATTAAAAGTAACTCATAAAACATAAATGAATGATTTGGGTTTGCTATGCATTTGACTCAAAGAGAGAGTCAAAGACTGGACAGAGAATGAATGATATTCTCTTTAAAGAGAAAGACATGTCCCAGTTCTACTATAATCTATAATATCTCTTTGGTAGCTGACACATCAGCTATTCACACTGAGGCCCACATTATCTGTCCCTTCACTTAAAATCAATAAACTCTCAGTCACAATATTCCGATGTTTACAATCTATGGCAGAGTAAAAAATTGGAAAAATACATTCTAATTTTGAAAATATAGAGTCCAAGTACTTTCATGACACTGTCTTGTAGCAATACCTCCAGGATACCCCAGATGCTCATGTGTGGAGGTGGGGTTTCTCATTAGGGTTATTGCTGTCTGTCCTTCAGGTCCTTTGTTCTTTCTCTCTGTTTTTCCCAGTGCACCCATGCATTGTAGCCAATTCTGCTGACTGGCATCGACTACCTTACTTGTTCCTACTTTTTCTCCAGTTTCTCTTGTCTCAAACTTGGAGAGAACCTACAGGAGCCTGACAGACCCCATCAAGTTGTCTTTGCTCCATAATCCAGAGTCAAACCTCTTGAAAGAAGCATGCTTTGGGAACCGGCTACTGTAGGAAGCAGTTTGTTTTATTTTATTGTTTTATTTCGGCATATTGTGAGGGTACAAATGTTTAGGTTGCATATATGGTGATCTAGCACCTCTTGTATTATCCTGGATAGAGCTGGAGCCCACTCTACTAAGTGAAGCAGTGTATTTTTAACCCATAGGATAATTCTCAGCTAAAGCATAGTCCATGCAGTAAATAGATTCCTTGACAGAGTTTCCTGTCTACCACCATGAGAATAAAATTATTTTATCTCCCACTATTAACATTTTATTTATGTTGCATCCTGTTTTTTTGTTGATTCTTTTCTTTCTGCTCAAAATGACCTTCTTCTTTTCTTCCAAAATTATAATTCTAAAATAATCTGTATTTATCTCTGTGCCTCCAGTAGGCTAAGTTACACAAGATACAGAAAAAAATATGCATTTTTTTTTTTTAATTTCAGCATATTTATTGTACGCCTACCTCGCTTGGCACATTCAAAATGCTCTCTGCATGGAAGCTTTGCTGCAATTAACAGAACTGGAGCATGTGCTCACTTCACTCACAGGCCAGGCTCCCTCTTAGACTCTGAAAACCCCTCTCAGAGCAGTAGCCCTACCACACTCATTGTGTATCCTCAAGGCCTAGCTAAATGCCTGTCACATGCAGGGTTTCAATAACTATTTTATAAATTAATAAATAAATGCACACATGAAGAAAATCTGATAAATCAACACACGGACTCTGAAAATTTAGAAAGCACGAAGGGTGGTATAATTTAAGTAACAGTTCAAGGGCCATTTCTTCCAGCATCATTTGAATTCTAATAGAGATATGGTTTTTCAAAATCAGTTTAGTGTCAGAAGACCTAGTAAGTGCAACTGTTCCCAGTCCAGGTTGAATGAACCATCTTCCCCTTCACAGCCACTCTCTGGCAATAGATTAGTCTACATTCCTTAAAGATGTTAATATTTCCTTGAAACATTCAATCCCTGACCTTCTCATAAAGGGTAAAAAATTGTCTTTTCTAGGACAAATATTTGATAGCTTGTTTAGATTACAAATGAAGCTTGAGAAAGAGCTGAACAAAAATTTTACTGAAGGGTCATTTTTCTATTCAAGGAGTGAAATGGGTCTATTATTTTTGCCAAATATATCCCTCAATGTGAAAAAAAAAAAAAAAGCTTTGTTGAATAAATTCCAGCCTGAAAAATGGTGAAGAATTTTTGTGTTATTTAAAGACCCTTCACTCCTAGAAGATCTAGGTCATTTGTGTCTATCCACTTTATCATCCACTGCTATTTTAATATCTAATACGATATGTTCTTCCTCTGACCTAGCTTATCACCTTTCATGAATTTACAAAATGTATTTATTGCCTTTAAAATGTATCCATACACTATGTATATACATACATAAACAAATATATATATATATAAGAAGACATATATGTATATATACATATATGCAAACACATGCAGACACATGCACTTAAAATTATAATTTGGTGTCCAAATACTATTGAATCTGTCAAAACTTGTAATGAACATGTTGTCATCCCATTTATTTCACTGAGTTACTGGGTCACCACAAATTGAAATTCAGGGAAATTTAAGTGAAGCCAGTTGCTTTTAAAGTAACTGAATGAAATTCTAATTGTGAATCATTGGGGTTTCAAAGTAATTTCTTGGTTTGATAATACTTTCCCATATATTTCTACTACAACACATACATAAATAAATAAGTAAAATAAATAACTAAAAATAAATATTTTTAAAGGCTTTATTTATAAAGACAAAGATTGGGTCCTCCTGTGCATGTCTTGCCAAAATTTTTTCCAAATAATTTCTTTGACTATTGATATTAAAAATAAATAAAAAAGCAGATTAAAGCAGACATCAATATCAACAACAATGTCATGCATAAGGCAGAATATGTGGTAAATAGAGTGGTTAATCACTTTAAAATATTAATATATTTTGTCCTCCCCATTTATTCATTTCCTACCTATAATCCAAGCCCCCCCACACCCGAAAATGTCTGATTGCCTAGTCACGTTATTTTGAATCTTTTTTATTTCTTTCATTTTGTAAGCATTGGCTTTCATTCTTCAAATGAAATAGTCTTGACACATAGGGCATTAGTCTGGGACAAGTTGGGCTGGTTGCAGCAGAGAAGATGAGATTAGACTCCTGTCCTGTACCTCTCTTCCCTCCTCAGCACACTTACAGCCCCAAGACACATTTCCAGAAACTTACCTTATGAAACCTATTTACAATTAGGTTTACTTTTCTCTAATTCCTATTAACTCATCACACAATGCCATCCAATTTCTGTTATGCTATACTTCTTTATATTCAAGCCTTATCCTTCCCAATGGAGAACGGAAAATCTTTGTGTGATTAATTTTCACATTCTAACCACACAACCCAAAACACACAAAATAATGCATTATATAAATGTGCAAACAATATTTGCTTACTAATTAAAGTTAGTATGAATAAGAAACAGCCATACTAAATAGATAATTTTTTGTTGGCATACCTTCATGGAGGGCCTTGCATATGATATTAATACATGCAGGTGAATTCCTAAGGCAATGAAATGCATTGGAATGACTTAAAATATCTATGCTATGTGAGGGTATGTCAAAAATAAGGTCTTTAAAAAGGCAAAGGTAATGAAAAAGGAAAGGAAGATTAAGATCAGTACAGTCATTATTTCTAATCTACATACCTATCAGAAGTCATTAAGCTAAGTACACCCAAATCAAAAGTGTATATGGTATTCAACAATATGAATTTTCTCTTTCCTTAGTTTATGTAACTATATTATAGCAAATAATAATCTTTTTACTATCTACCATAGCGTAGCTCTCAGGTCAAGTGAAAGCTCTTCATAAATGGGAAAGCACTGTATGATGTAAGTCACCATTATTTAATAATTTAGGCTTAAATATCTCTATTCTTATAAATTCCTAACACACACACATATTTGAAAAGTTAAAACATTTTACAGGCATGATAAATATTACAGAATTACTTTTCTTTTCTTTTTTTTTCTTTTGGATATTTTATTTTTTTTATTTCAGAATATTATGGGGGCACAATTGTTTAGATTTTCTATAGATTTCTTCTACAGAATTACATAGGCTCTTGTGACTATTGAGGCAATAGAGTTAGCTACTGCCAAAATATACATAAAATCATGGAAGAAAAAGTTACTATGAGCAATTAAAATCAACTTATGATAAACAAGACTAGTCAGGAGTAGTAACTATAATAATTGACAAAATATATATTATTTTGAAATAAAGGGTTTAATAAATCAAAATAAAGAGGCTATTTTCAATCAAGACAGGAAATTCTACAGAAAGTTACAGTTGACTTTAATTTAATGAAAATAACGTGAAAGTCATGTTTTTATTGATGATAAAATGCAATTAGACCGTTAGAATTGAAATCCGTTTTCCCTGCCTTACACAGGAAGTGGTTTCATTTTAGATGGCTTCCCTAGCTTCTTGGACAAAAGGAACCCTAGGTCATAGGAGAACAGACACTCAACTCATAAGACCTTAAAGAAAATGCCCTAAAGATATCCTTAATTTATACATCTGTAAAATTTAGATAAGCATTTCTTAATCTATGTCATAGAATCGCTGCTATAAATACGCAGAGATACAATTACAAAGAATTAATTACCTAAAATTTCTAATTCTGTGTACAGTATGTCAAGTGGACTCAATAAATGTTCATTGTTATTTTTGTTGTGGTTGTTGTTGTTATTATCATTATTCAATATATATCGTGATCTGCCTTCAATCCCTCTTTCCAGTTGTTTCAACCTACATGCCTGGATGCCAAGAAAATTATATTGGGCATGCTTAATGCTTTTAAGAATCTCAGGAGCTTTCTCATTAAATTTTTCTGAATAGGATATTCTCCCATATATCAAATATCCAACTACTGCCCTTAATTTAAGGCTTGGGTCAAATTCCAAGTCTGTCATTAACTATTCCAGTTGGAAGTAATTTCTTCCTTCATTGGGCTTTTGAAGCACCTTTTCTATGTATCTCGTGCCCTTATTCCTTGCATGAAAAATAAGTTTGGTGGAGTAAAATGTAACACAGACCTGCATTTCTAACTTTGCTCCATCACGCACCAGATGTGTGTTATTGATCGAACAACATAACTTATTTACACTCAGTTTACCATGTGTACAAAGGCAGTCTTAATGTCTGTTTCAGTGTTATATGAGATTGCATACGTGAAGTATCTGGAACATATTTTGAGATACAGTTGGGAGAACTCTGCAATTTTAATAAAAGCCAGATATAATACCACTCATTCACGTGTGTTTTCCTGTCATATACTGCAAATTTCTCACACCATTCTTTTGCCCCAGATGAATAATTATATAAAAATTATAGTCTACAGTGTGCTTTTAGCAGTCTCCACAAGGGATCGAAGTTAGAAAATGAGTTCAATCTGAGATTCCCTTAATGTATATAATTTATGTAAAATATAATAATAATTATAGTTATTGCTAGTATTTCTTTAATGTTTATGGTATATCAGACATTACATTAAGTGTTTCAAATATATGACATTATTTAAGCTTAGCAACAGTCTTATAAATATTATTTTTCTATAATTAACACATAAGGGAACTGAGGCTTGGAGTATTCATGCTCTTGATGAACACTATTGCTAGTATAGATATTCACATCCAGGGGGTCTGACTACAGGGTGTATGCTCTTTAATATTGTAATAGTAAACATTCATATGGTATTATTTTTAAAGTCTCTTTGGTTTTTCATTTTTGGTAACTGAGGGAATTTTCTTTTCTTCATTGCATACAGTCCAGTAAATTTCTGATTGGCCATTGGCATCCCTTATTTAATTTCTTCTCTAAGGAGTGG
Source organism: Mirza zaza (assembly GCA_008750895.1). NCBI lineage: Eukaryota > Metazoa > Chordata > Mammalia > Primates > Cheirogaleidae > Mirza > Mirza zaza. Next base: position 14,545 of record VSMD01079605.1, on the reverse strand, counting down.
AACCATATCTATAAAATAGCCTTCTTTCCAAATTAGATCTATTACTAGGGGGAAAAATGGAGATTGGAATTAGCCAATATCTTGTGAGTTTATGTAACATAAAACTCATCAAGAGTTTAACTGATGAAAAGGCTAGATCTTGAAGACCATATATGTCTCACTAAAAAGTCAGCCTTAATTCCAAAGGCAATCAGAAGCAACATCAGGATTTTAACTTTGGGTGTTACTAAAAGTTGATAAAAACTAGAAAAGTTGGAATATGGTAGAAGTTCCATAATCTTTTTTGTGTGGATAAGTTAAAAAAATATGAGATTTAGACTTTTTAATTTTTTTAAACTGACAGATAAAATTATATATATTTATTGTGTACAGCATGATGCTTTGAAGTATATATATATATATATATATATACACACACACACATATACATTGTTAAAGATTAAATCTAGCTAGTTTACATAAACTTATTCCTCCTATCTAACTGAAATTTTTATCCTTTATCAGTATACTAACTTTTACAGGGCAGATGCTATGGCACATGTGTGTGTATATATATATATATACACATATATATATATATACATATACATATATATATACACACACACACACATACATGCACATACACATGCATACATACATATAGTACTATTATATTTTCTCCCAATCTCTGTGAAACAGTTATCATCACTCTGTTATATAAATAAAGAAACAATCTCATCTATGGTTGAAGCAACCAACCTTTCTTGTCCTGACATCTTTGGTCTATAACTTAGTAAAGAGTGGTTTGCTTCTGAAAGTATCTGGGAAAGACTATAAACCATTCCTGCTATAAAGCTTGGAAGATAAAATAAGGCAGGCATATTAATTAAAATTGATTTGGGGATCAGAGATTCTACCTTCCCCTGCTAAGTACTCTATCACTTAAGCCACTAATGAAAATATTTTCCAATGACTGTCATGTCACAAATTATACTCCCAGTTCATTAGGTAGCAATAATCTTCTTATTTATTTAAATGCTAATATATTTCCCTAAAGCAGAGGCACCCTGAAAGGAACATTGAATGTTGGCTTCATGAATGAAAAGGAATTGTGTGTGGGAGAGGTTCTGTTCTGACTCAGTATACTTGACTCTTAACAGATCTGCTCTGTTAAAAAAGAGTAATCACATTGGATGTTGATGCAAAAACATTAGTCTCAGAATCACATTTTTATGCATTAAGCATCTGGACTATGACAGGGAAAATCTTCCAACAATAATTATTCCATAAAATTAGGCAATGTGGTTACATGAAAAGGACACTGGACATTGACCCTCATCCTGGAATTGCCAAGAACTACTTGTGGGACCTTGAGAGAGTCACTTCATCTATCAGTTCTCTCATCTGCAAAATGAGGGGGGTTGGATTTGATATTCTCTGAAGGTCTTTGTGGGCTTGTGTCTAATGATCCATTTTAATGACAATTTTAAAATAATAAGTACACTACCACCTAGTCATCATCCACTGAGATATTTGCTATTATTGCATCATTTACTAAAACTATACTTTTAAACCCAGCAGAATTCTGTCTACTTATTTTTGTTTAATGATAGCTGATTTATGCAACATTGTCTAGTTTATATCCATAATTTGTTATAGATATGCTTCCTTCAGAGAATTTCTTGGTTTAACTAGAAATATTAATAGATGACAAGCTCCTGTAGGGTAGGTTACTGTTTTGTGAATAATCGTACCCAAAATGACTCAGATAATGCCTGGCTCATCACAATCACGCTGTCTTAGATTTTTAAAATAGTTTTAGTATAACCATAATTATCAACTGGAAAAATATGAGAGGAGTAAGAAGGAGAAAGAAGAAAAAAGAAGAAGAAGGAGAAAGAAGAAAAGAAGAGGAAGAGGATGAGGAGAAAAAAAGAAAGCACTTCAGCCTTCTGCACTTTGGCTTGGGAAAATACCCCTTGTTCTTCACTATTTTGGGGCACCTCTGTTAGGGTTTTCTTTTGGTCTCTATTTCCTTTTGGAGTTGGTTTTCTTTTCAGTATCTAACCCAATTCATATGTGGAAATAAATTTTAGGCTGTGCATCCTTGCTTTTACCTGGCACGCCCTCTTAATATGTTTCTTCTGATAATGTTTTCTTTTTTGTCTTACTTTGTTTTTGGGGTGGCAACCCGGGAACAAATGATAATGGCTTCTTGATTGCAGGTGTTGCATCCATGGGTGATGTTGGTCACCCCTAGCTCCTTGTCCAAGTCTTTAGGCTTTCATTGAAATGGGTTATCTGTTCTTGCAGAAGAAATAAAACAGCATCATAAGCTAGAGATTTACCAGGGTTGAGGAATGCAGGGATGAAGTATGGAACACAGTGGGCAAAGAAAGACTCTTTACAGAGGTAAAATTTGAGCAAAGTCCTTTATGGTGAGAAGAATTCATCCCTAGAAAAACTGGGGGCAAAGGATTATGTGCAGAAGGAAGAGTAAAGACCTACATACTGAGAGAGGTGTGTTCTTGGAACACAAGGCAAATAGAAAGAAAATCAGTGTGGCAAACCATAGCAAGCCAGGGGAACATGGTTTAAAAGCAAATGAAAGGTATAGGCAGAGGCCATTCCAGATAGGGCTTTAAAGAACCTAGATGGTCTTTGGGTTTTATTAAAAGTATAATGGGAAGTTATACAATATTGAATCTTAAAACAAAGGCCAAGAATCAAGGCCTCAAGTAACTTTGCATTAGCTATTTATTAGGGCCATAGGATACGGCTGGTTAATTTCCCACCTCTGCCATAAAACATATTGATGTTCAGGAATAAACTCGATTTACTGCTTTTATTATGGACAGCCTTACCCTTATAGAAACTTGTACAGATATGACAATTGGCTCTGTGGACAATTTCCTCCTATTAACCTGTAGAATTGAAAGATAAGACAGGTTCTAGTGAGACCTTGGGAAGCTCTCTGTCACCATTCATTTATCCTTGGGTGGAGGAATATTCTGCTGTGAGCTTAAAGCCCATGAGCCTGGGAAACATTGGCCCAGAGATGGCCAGCTTAAACCCTGTGGGAGAAATATGGCTGTAACCAAAAGGTTATCCAAGCAGGTGTGCACGGATAAGAATGCACAGGTATTGGGGAATTTTCTACCAAGGGCTGTCTTTAAGGGGGAATATCAGAGAGTGCCACAGAGACTTTGTAACTTGTCCTCATGTCAAACTCTCCTATTTGCTTTTTACAACTTCAAGATTATATTGACTAGGTTTTGATAATAATTGTGATTAATCATTTGTCCAGACATATATATTTGAATTAAATTCCCTAATTGGATGTTTCTTATATTAGTTATTATTTGTTTGTTCGAACTTAGTTCATGATATTCTGTTTCTGGTAGGCTGAATTAGAGCCCAAAGATGCCCACATCCTAATTTCTGGAATCTGTGAATGTATTACCATTTATGAAAAGAAGAGATTTTGCAGATGAAGTACAATTAAGAATCTTGAGATGCAGAGATAATCCTGAATTATCTGGGCGGGCCCAAGTAATCACAAGACTCCTAATAAGGAGGAGGCAGGAGCGTCGGAGTCAGAGCAGGAGATGTGACAATGAAAGCAGAGGTCAGTGAGTTAGAGAGGGATTTGAAGATGCCACGCTGCTGGCCTTGAAGGTGCAGGAAGAGGCCATGGGTGAGGAACGAAGGAAGCCTCTACAAACTGGAAAAGACAAGGGAATGGATTCTCTCCTAAAGTCTCCAGAAAACCAGTTTTGCTGACACCTTGACTTTAGCCCAGTGGCATTGACTTTGATTTTCTGGCCCTTGGAACTGTAGAATAATAAATTTGTGTCATTTAAATAGTCAAATTTGTTCTAATTTGCTATAGCAGTGACAGGAAATGGATATATGGCCATTCCTCTCCCATCAGCCTTTTTACTGCATTCATTCCTGCCTCCATGTTTTTGGAACATTTATTTGACAACTAATCTTGTACTACAGTGACATCACGTCACTTTTATTTTGTACTTAATTTATTATACTCTATTAGTTTATCACACTAATGTTTTAATATGCCTTGGTTTATTTCCAGTATAGCTTGTCACAATGCAAGGGATGATGAGCCAGGCAAAGGGCTATGGTACTAAAGTGTTTTGTTCTAGAATAGATTGTTCCAGAAGCAATGTCAGGAGAAATTGAGGCTAAAGCTCATTATCACTGAAGTATATAGCTGACTCTCAATAATAGCTGCAAAAACTGAACCAATGGCTAAGGAGTCAATTTGTCCTTCTCAGGCAAGTCCAATAATAGGAAATAAGATGCCAGAAATGAGTTGTGTTTCAAGGAAATCAATAGAGAGACAGGAGATTCCCAAAATATGGTCTAGGAAGCTGGAGAGTAGTAGTAGTCTAGAGGGAAGGATCTTAAAAGGCAAAAGACTGGGAGGATCAGGTTGCAAAAGAGAATTAAATTTAGAGGAATAATAAAAAGGCAAACTCTCTGTTCTGAGATGACAATTGGAGTTCACTGGTAAAGAGGTGATTAGCATATCTCTGCTATTTGCATATATTAAAATAATTCAGTAAAGCTAAGAAGCTTAGCAGCAGATATGACATTATTTGGCCCCTCTAAACTCGTGTAGATTTCACTACTATGCCATCTTAGTATGGTTCCTTAACATGCACAGATATCTACCAGAGCAAATGAAATACACTTTCTTTTGGATTTACACTTACAAAAGTTTTAAGTTAATTACCATTGAGTCATATTGAATAATCCTCATATTAGACAAATTTCTAGTTATAGCACAAGCAAATCATGCATGAAACTGCTGACTTCCCAAACAAAAATGAGTTGTTAACCTAAAAGTGAAGCCTACACTAGTTTTAGTAGGTAGAATAATTTAGTGGCTGAACCATAATATTTAGATCAAAGAGTGGAATCTTCCAATTCAATCCAATTTTAGTGGAAATGTATGAGTTCATGGTCAATACCAATTAAAAATAAACACTCCACATAACTTAATCTCTTTCTCCATGGGTCAGGCATTCATTTCACTGAGTTGTTAGTGCCAGCAATTCAATTAAAGGAAGGAAAAGAAAGAAGTATGCATTGCAATAAACTTTAGTATTTTAAATAGCTTAATAAAATGAACATAATCTCAAAAGTGTTTTTCCCCTCCAATGTGCAAGTTTTAATTACTCCATTTTGTATTGAAAAACTTGTTAAAAATGTCTAATTGCCACTTTCAACTGAATGACGTTCTAGGATTACTGGGCCTTGCCTGTCTGTAAAGCACTTTGGGCTTGTATTTATAGGTCTTACAGGAAAGAACTGCAGACGATTAAGAGTGGCAATTAGTCCTGAATGCCTTCATGTCAAAGGAGAAATAGAACTCTGGGGGAGGGATACAGCTGCAGAGATTGGGCTGATCTCTTAGGTTACTGTTGTAAAGCACAAGGCATTAGGTCAGAGTCCCATAAATAATACATTTTTCTTTTATCTTTCAAAAGGTTAGGTTTAATCAGCTAAGGGAGATGAAAATCATTCTGATATGCACAAAAACGAGGCATGGGAAGGATGGAATAATTTTAGTAATTATGTTTTTTTCCATGTCTTTATTTCTATTTGTTGCAAAGTCAGATAAAGTTAAACAAAAATAAAAATGTTGCCCAGAATCCAATAACCATAATATGCCAATATATATTATTATAATAAAAATACATTGTTGATCACTTGGAAGTTTTGAAACCAAAAAGAAATAAATAATAAATCAATTAATTCCACAATAATTTAAAGTAGAAAACCAAGGATACAGCCTCACTGTTGAGATGAACAAACTCTGAAAGGAAAAGGATAAGTATAAAAGTAGCCCAGGTTTTAGGACCAACTGTGCAGCAAGGTTAATTCTAAGCACTATTGGCTGGGTATTCTGTGGCTCAGGCTCAGCTATTAAACAAATGATGACAACAGGCATGGGCAGTTCAAAGCCATAACACTGAATGTTTGTAATGGTTTCATCTATCTATTCCCCCATTAGAAAGTAAACTCCATGAGGGAAGGGAACTAATTTTGTTTGTCTTATTAGCTATAGTTTCTGTAAGACTAGCACAATGTCGTGGCCTGTTTACAGGACAGAGGATGAACACAGAACACAAAACACAAACGCAGACACACGTACAAACGGTTGACTCGAGTAATAATACACCAAGTCAGTTTTATTTTTATGGTCTAAAAGATTTAAGTTAGTTCCTTGTATGTAACCACCCAGGCGTGGCAGCGATAGCCATAAATTCCAGAATGGATAGCCTTAGGGAAGCAGATATCCCCTGACTCGGAATTTCAAGGTGGTTGCTCTAGGCACTAGGCATAGATAAAGGACCGAGATTAGCAAGGATGGGCAAGGTGAGCCACAAGGGGCATTTCTCATCCCCAACTTATCTTAAGGAGACCCCCTAAGATCTTTGGCTAAACCCCGGCGGCTGTGCCTGGCTTAGGTCACCCCTCCCTTGCGGGGTCTTACCCATCATTGACTAACCAGCCATCTTATGGGGTGTACACAGCAATCACAGGAACAATGTGTTTATCTTGGGGCCTCCAGACCCCCAATGCTGTGGAGCAGGGTAGCTCTTGCTTACTTGCAACTCGGATCCTTTGTTATGTCTCTAGGCAACAGCCTTGTTTATTACAAAGACCTTGTCTGGAACAGATTACTTTCAAACCCTCTGGGTAGAACACGTACATTACTCACTAACTTTAATCCTTAAACTAGGAAAATATATGTCAGTCCCCTACACACAATGTCTGGAATAGTATGAATAGTAACTACTTAATAATTATCTGCTTAATTAATTAATTAGGTATATGATAGGATATCCCATTACTTGATATCCAGCAAAGTTTTAAAAAGGCTTATGAGAATTCAACATTAGGATGGGCTGATGCAGACGGTATGGGAGTTGAAATGAGACAACCTGATTTCTCATCCATACTTCTGTATGTGTACGTTCATGGACACATTAACTAATTTTTCTAAGCCTAAGCTTTCTCATCGATAAAAAAAACAATGACTGTAGTCAGGCTGCTGTGAGTCCTGTACCGAGCTATACCTCTGATGCTTTGAAGATCATTAGACAATTTACTTAACCTTTGTTTCCTTGTGCTTCAGTTTCCCCTTCTATAAAATGTAGATAGCAATCATATATCCCCTAAAGAGTTCCTATAGAGATTCAATGACTTGGTTCATTTTAAAAACTTTGTACCACTTGCATTATCTGTTGCACATAGATACTAAGCACATCTTAACTTTATTATTAAGATTATTAATAATTAATTATAAAACCACTTTATGCAGAAAGCCTCACTAGAACTCTCCTTTGGAGTCCTCATTTTTTGTGTGATTATCTTATTATTGGTTCTGAGACTGGGCTGAAAGCTCTATGTGTGAGGAAGTATATCCTCCTCATCATTATTTTACCCTCCATTACCTATCACAATGCCTAGCACATACTAGACACTTATTAGATATCTACTGATGAATTAACAAAATGTAATGAGAACATCAAAGGTGATAGTATAAAAAGATTTTTAAAAGGAAACCTTATAATAGTGTTATTTTATTATCATTTCTAGGACCACCTTCTTAGTGTCTGGAGTCTTCCAGAATAACAGGATATATAATTTTTTCTCTTTACTATTCTCTCAGCTATGGTAATAGTAATAAGTGCATTAATTGATATTTTAAAGAAGTTTTATGGAAAAGAAGAAAAAAAACTCTTTAAATGACACAAAGTAAGCAACACATTATTTTATTCCTCAGCTATTGAGTCCATCTGAGCCAAACAGGAGGATAATGGCACAGATAATGAGGAAGTACCAATGTACAGTTTATTATTTATTCATGTATTTAGCAGACATCTGGGGCTCACACTATTCACTAGGTCCTAGGCTATATACTCTTACTTTAAAGAAGTAATATTCTTCAAAAGCTTAAAGGAAACATAACATAATATGCTAGAAGACAAAAACAATTACATTATAATTAAATGATGTTCCAGAGATTGAGAATAAAAGAAAAAAGTGTTTCAGTCTGCCCATGGGACAGTTAGGAATAGCTTTATTCAGGAAGTGATGATTAAGCTAAGTTTAAAGAATGAATATGAATTTTTTAGGTGTCTAACTTGGGTCAGATATCCAAGCCAGAGTGAACCAGAGTGAGCTGGCATATGCAAAATATGGCATGAATAAAGAACTTATATAGTTCTACATCATTGGAGCATAAATAAGGAAGTGAGGATGAGTGAGGTAAGTGATATGTAGTAAGTGACAAAGAGATTCTGGGGTGTGTTTAATGAGATAGAAATGGATCTGACTATTAGAAGAGTAAGTATGATGTTAGCATGAAGGATAAATTCATTTTTATTTTAAAAGTTGTAGGTAGCTGATGGTAGAGGTACAAGGAGTGATAAAGACAATATTTCTGGAAATTAGGTATTTCAGGAGATATAAACAAAGAGATGGCATTGAAGGTGGAAATAAGAGGATGTATTTAAAACTCTGCAGGAAGCAGAACTGATAGGACTTGGTAACTAGTTGAGTACAGGAAATAGAGCTTGGAAGATTGAGATCATCTCTGGGCACAGATAATATGGATCTTCCCCAGGGACTGTTCTTTCTGACTCATTGCTGTCAATACGTGTAATTTATTTTTTTGTTTGGTTGGTTTGTTCTTTAAATTTTTGTGCCCTTTGGGAAAACTCTTTCTGGATGGAGACTTTGGGGGAGGCAATTACTGCTACCATCTCTCCATTCACGCTTTCATCACACAACACCAGGGACTTCGTCCTTCTTCTCGAATGCGATCTCAGCTTGTTCTTTAGATTATGCATCTTTAAACAGTATTAAGAAGACAGGGACAATCAGGTCAGACTCATTTCAGTGCCTGTAGCAATACTGGTATGGCCCAAACTGTGACGATGCTATGGCACCTGTGCAAATGATCAGCTGGTCCTGAAGGGAGAAGCTCCTAGCTGAGCATGAACTTCACTGAGTCCTTGGCCCTGAGGTCCCTGGATGGATATTATATATCCTCCTATAATTGTGTAAGTTGGTGGACCAATATTTATTGAAGGCTGATTATATGCTAGACTTTACCCTGTGTGCTGGGATTCAGCCATGAGAAACACAGAGAAGGTTCTATACACATCCCCAAACAGAAGAACTGGGTAAAATGCACACACGTAGAACCTCTAAAATGGGTAGCAGCTTTTTTTTTTTTTTTTCCAATGGCAGAGCCTTTGTGGCTCAAGAATTAAACTTGATGGCTTTTAGAAAAATCAGAGAGAACAAAGCTTTTATCCTTCACCTCTCCAGGAAGACAGAGGTGAACTCTCCCATGGTGGCTCTGCGAAGTCCTAGGAAGCTCTGTGAAGGGAGTGTGGCCCTCCACTATATTTGGAGACAATTTTCAGAGTGCCAACAGAGAAATCTTCCACCTCTTTAAAAGGAAATGTGAGAGGGGGCAAATCAGTAATTATGTTTCAGAATTATAGTTCCTAACATAGGACTTACCTTTAGATATGATCACAGCTGCTGTTCAAAATCCCAGGAAAAGCTTTTTGAACCCATCTATAATAAACTGTCGCTAAGAGCAAAGGCCAAGGGTCTGTTTCAAAGTTTTATATGTGGTGATGAGGTACTTTTTGGCCATATTACACCAACTCTGCTCTCTTAGCAAAGTATCAGGCCGAAGGAGAGCATTTCAGAATGAACACATAGAGATTTAGCTTCCTAGACATAATCCAGGACTTTTGACCATACCTTTCATGTACCACGTCATCATCTCCTTTGACATTCCTTTTCTTGTAGCAGGCACTATATTAGATCTTCCATTGGCATTTCCTGTATTTTCTCATTTAATTATCACCACTACAGGATAGTTATTAACTTTCACTTTTAGATGAGTAAACTGAGGTATGAAGTGTTTGTTTTTCTAAATCACACAACCAGTAAGACCGTGGTTCTCAACCTTTTGGGCACCAGGGACCGGTTTCATGGAAGACAAATTTTCCACGAACTAGGGGCTGAGTGGAAGGGAATGGTTTCAGGATGATTCAAACACATTAAATTTATTGTGTACTTTATTTCTAGTATTATTTCACTGTAATATATAATGAAATAATTATACAACGTGCTATAATGCAGAATCAGTGGGAGCCCTGAGCTTGTTTTCCTGCAACTATTGCCGCTGCTGATCTGACAGGAGCCAGAGCTCAGACAGTTATGTGAGTTATGTATGGGAAGCAGCTGTAAATACTGAAGAAGCTCCCAGTGCACACTGCTCACCTCCTGCTGTGCAACCCAGTTCCTAACAGGCCAAGGACCGGTACTGGTCTGCTGTTGGGTTTGTTGGGGACTGCAGTAGTGAGAGACAAAGTAAGATTTCAGTTCAGTTCCAATTATAAAGTATATGTTCATGTCAACATAGTCTTAAGCATTATTTCTAAAGGAACATTGTATATTTAGATAAAAGAAAAAGATTACATAGGTATTCATGAAAGCCGTAATGATATAAGTTCTGGTTCCTTATTCATACACACTTATATGCATTTTCCAAACATGGCTAGCTATTTATATTTAAGTTCTCCCACTGGAAAAAAAAAATTCATTTTGCCTTTTGTGCCAAGCTGCAAAGTCGGCTCATTTCATTACATTTTTGTCTTCTCAAAAAGACACTACGCAACTGGAATTTCATCTCTATCAATAGTCTGTTGCCGACCTTGGAGATTGCTGACAGTAGATCAATTTTAATTTACAGCTGATCTTGAAAGGCCATTTAAATAGTGGTAATTAAGAAGCAAAATATGGGATTGGAAATGTAGCAAAATGTGAATAGTTTTAAACTAATGAAGTACTTGAAGCCCTTTCTCTACAAAGCCAAGATGTTTTGCAGGAAGTTTTGCTGTAGTATATATCATTATTTTGGTAGAATTAAGGAAAATCGTTAGGTCCCAGTGCCAGGTTTGGCTATGCCCACCTAACATGTTATCTTTCACATTCTGCATTTTCTTTTCATGATGCTCATTTTGTTTGTAGCTTTTTCACTGTTTGCATTCCCCGTAGTTGTAATTACATAGGCTAGAGTCTCTGTTCACCATATTTGCCAGTGTACTCCCACACATAGAACCCATGAGGGGTTATGTTTGGTGTTTAATAAATACTAGCTTAAATCATGGAGTGAGGAAACAACTATGTGAGTAAAGCAAAAAATCTCTATTTACATTTGCAAAGTATTCATCCATTTATGGATGCATCCCTGAGCCATTAAATGGGACAGAAATATAGAAATGATATGTAAGAGAATATTATTCCAGACTATATAAATCTCAACATTTTATCCCCAGGTTTTGTAATTAGCATGTTTATTGATTCTTACTAATGCTAAACCTTGAGATGAACCACAGATTCTTTCCACTATGTCTGAATACTTGACTCTACCCTCTTTTCTTTATTTTCTTGGTGCTTAACCTCTGATCAGTCTTTACAATGGGCTTCAAAAAGACGAAGATCACTGTTTCATCATCTTACAATTATTCCTATATATATCAACTATTAGGAACTTAGTAAATATTTGTTTTAACTGAATTTCTGCCTTTCTCATGATATGGTGAAGTGTTGTAGGGCCAGAAGCATAGTGTTCAAATTCCAACTTCTTTTACCTTTCTTTTTCTTCTTCTTTTTGTTTTTGTTCATGTTGCACTTTGCAACAATATATAATGGAAGCTGTTTTGAAATCACTCTTGTAAAAGAATACACTGAAGGGCAAGGGTTTGTATATAGTTTGGAAAATCTCACTTTTGGAGAATGAACATGGCTACAGGGAAGAAAACTGTAACTTTCTTACATATAATGAAATTCTGTGGACACATGCCTATCACAGTGCCAGGCACACTACAGGAAGTTAATTAAAGTGGCTTGAATTTCTATGACATTATCTGCTCTAAGTAACTGTGTTCTTAAACAAGGTCATCCCGCCCAGTCATTTCATGGTCAGCAAACAATAAGGAGCCTTGGGGAACTCAGCTACATTTATGACAAAACATCTTTATTCTTAGCCTTTTCATCTATCAATAAATCTATCAAGATCCATTCTTCTGTCTTCCTCTAATGTCTGCCCCTGGGTATGTTTCTTCAACTTGATAATTATGGCTTCTCCAGATAACTTAGCATGGTTTGCATACATTACAATTACTTTCCCCAACCAGCACTTGCCATCTTGGTAAATGCACTCACTCCTCCAGCATAGCTCATATTCCTGGCATTAGCACGCTAGGCCATGATGTGCCAAGAAGGGCACCTGTTCGTCCTTTTACACCCAACTGCAATTCTTCTCCAGCAAGACATTACTGAGTCCCATATTAAGGTATACTTTCTGTTGTTTCTTATTTCATAGAATCATTTCTTTATATCATTCTTGCAATACCTAACCGACTCTATTATTTGCATGCAGAGTTATTCTGACCATTAACAGTAAAATCCTTAAGGACAGGAGTCATGTTTTGTTATTCTGAATTTCTAATACTAATACATTATTTGGCATAAATTCACATTCTATAAATATTTTAAATGAAAGAACGAATAATCTATAAGAAAATATGGTGCTGCATGTACAGTGTGTTCTATGGAACATTTTTGTTTTTGACTCGACTTTGAAAAATGTTTGTTTGATGTAAATGGATTTATTTGCAATCATTTTTAATTCTAGTATACAGTTTTTCAATTAGTTCAATACTAGTCTTATAGCTCTCTTGTGGGACCTATTTTATTTTTTGTTTTGTCTTTACGACTTTACATTTCCCATATAAATGAAAAAACAACAGTATTATGAATTGGAAAAAATCTTGGTACTTTAAAAGCTAATTATCCCCCTTCCAGACCACCCAACTTGTATGACCTGAAGAGCAAACAAAATGGAATGGGATACCAAGTTATTTTTCCTCAGTATCCCTCACTGGCATAGAATTTTTTGAATTATTTATGATGTTTACACAGCAGAAAAAAGACAGAGGATTTCAGTTCTTATAATGAGTAGAACAAAGTGCAAAGAGCAAATAAAGTCAAAGAAAAAATCCAATAAATAATAAAAAAGTCATGTAAATTAGCATTTGTTTTTGGAATGCCTTGCATTGTAAAGTCATAGATCATGTTTATACAAGCTTTAGCAATGAATAAAAATCATCTCATTGCCTAGACATCATCTCACTTTTCTTTATTGTAGTTACTTGGACCAGTCAATGCCTCAAAGTGTTTAGAACCTCACTTTCTCCAAGGTGGACTTTGGGATATTTTTCTGAAAATTAGAGTCTAATTACCTAAACAAGATGAAAAAATATGTTTAGGCAAAACATCAAAGGTCACCTGTAACTGAATGTGAGGTGTGCATAGAACATATAGCCGAAAACACATAAAGCAGAAAATTAATGCTTTCAGTATTTAATGCCTTTTATGTGTAATTTAAAACACTAAGTCTCTGAACTTATAAAATGCTATCTGTTCTTCTTAACTTAGTAGAAATCAAATGTGATAATGCACACAAAGGTCTAAATTGTTTTATATATGTTATTGCTTATATATTATCACCATCATTATTTTTTAATCATTAAGACTTTATAATGAGAGTCTATAGAAGAAAGTTCTATTTATCTAAAACTTTAGTAATCACTAGATTTGAATTATAATATTAGAATTTTCAAGGAAATGAGCAAAATAGATGAGGAGAAAAATTTAAATAATAAAAAAGCAGAAGAAAACCAGCCACACATAGAAACATGAAGAAAGAACACAATATCTGATTGTTATCACCAGTGTAAAGAAAAGAGAAGGAAAGTCTAAAGTAATCAGAGAAGGAAGACAAGCACAGCAACATGGAGAAAATTAGATGAAAATAATGAATTTCATTTCTAGCTAGATTTATCTGGAGTGAAATAGTTTGATGTAATTGGTACTTCCTTGATGAGTTGAAGCAATCTCCACAAAAGATGAATGTTTAGTCACCACCAAGAAGAAAGTACAGATTGAATTTAGCTGAATCATAACCCTGCATGCTCCTTTTGAATTTACTGATGAAAAAATTTGAGAGAAATTGTTAGTGATGTAGTACACATTGCCATGAATGCATGCAAGATGGCCCAAATCCACCGCTTTCCCCAACTCCTATCCACTGGGATTGTGTAAGGTATTTCTGGAAGAATTTCTTCCCTTGAAACATAATATTTTTATGGACTGAAATAAATTAGTCTGCCTGTACAGCTGAGGAATTCACTGAGAGGAGTTGGGTCTTCTCCACCCACCGGGGGAATGCACAGTGATTTTAATGTCTGGCTGAGATGGTTCTAAGGTTCAAACTCAAGATAAAAATTTGAATATACAAGGTGTCTGTATACCCTCAGTGTTTTGTATGTATCACAGCATTTCAGAACACTCAACACTGAGTGTGTACTGTGTAAGAAGCAATTCATCACACTTCCAGGTAAAATAACAGGAAGAATCTGCTAATGATTTT
>VSMD01079603.1:0-53373 GCA_008750895.1 Mirza zaza | reverse complement strand
GGAATATTACTCAATCCTAAGAAATGACAGTGAGCTAGCACCATTTATGCTATCCTGGATTAAGCTTAAGCCCGTTATCCAAAGTGAGGCGACACAAGACATGGAAAATGGGCTCCACATCTACTCGCCATCAAATTGGTACTGACTGATTTAAACTTTGGTTTTCAAATGGTGGCAATGCTCACCAGAGATTCGGTGTGTGGGGGGGCACCCAACCTTAGGGATGAGATGAGCATTTTGGAGGGGGAGGGCATACCTCTAACCCTTCTTAGGGAGAGGCAAAGATATACAATGTAACCAAAATGTTAAAAAAAAAGAAAAAAAAATTTTAACAGGTGGTGGGCAGGCAGGGGTGGGGAGGAGGAAAGGGGTGTGTGCTTCCATAACGTGTGTGATGTACACCACCAGGGGATTGGACATATCGGGGGGAGTGAGGGGGCAGGGGCAATATTTGTAACCCTAACAATGTTTGTACTTCCATAATATGATGAAATAAAAGAAAAAAAAAATAAAGTAGAAGCTTCAGAGAAGAGTTTTAAAAGCTCCCCCAAACAACTTCTCTTGTCTGCTAATCAATAGGAGATTAAAGGAACAGAGGAAAAAAAAGGCAGTGAGAATGATGGTGAGCCTTGGTGGAGGTAGTGATGGAAAAGAGCAAGACAGCAGCTTTTGAAATGCTGGTTATGTTCTTTTTCTTGGTCTGGGTGCTGGTAACGTGGGCATGTTCAGTTTGTGAAAATTTATCATGGTATGCCCTCATTATCAGTACACGTTTCCTCTGTGTATGTTTCAATAAAAAGTTAAAACAAAAAAAAAAAAAACAAAAAAAAAAAAAGAATTTTAGGATGAATTTTCACATTTCTTAAAAAAATTCATTGAAATTTTAATAGGCATTGTGTTGTATCTGTAGATCACTTTGTGTAGTATTGAGAATCATAACAATATTAAGCCTTCAAATCTATGAACATGAGATGTTTTACCATTTATTTGTGTCTTCTTTAATTTCTTTCAGCTATGTTTTATTGTTTTCAGTGTACAGGTTTTTCACCTCCTTGGTTAGGTTTATTTCTAAGTATTTTATTCATTTTGATGCTATTATAAATGGGTTTGCTTTTCTTAATTGCCTTTTTGGATTGCTCATTGTTAATGTATAGAAATGCAACTGATTTTTTTTAAGATAGTGTCTTGCTCTGTTGCCCAGGCTGGAATGCACTGGTGTTGTTATAGCTCACTACAGCCTTGAACTCCTGGGCTCAAACAATCCTCCTACCTCAGCCTCCCAAGTAGCTAGGACTATAGGCACATATCAGCACACTTGGTCAATTTTAAAATTTTTTTTGTAGAGACAGGATCTCACTATGTTACTCAGGCTGATCTTGAACTCCCAGGCTTAAGCGATTCTCCTGCCTCAGCCTCCCAAATTGTGGGGATTACAGGTGTGTGCCACTGTGCTTGGCCTGCAATTGATTTTTAAGTGTTGATTTTGTATCTTGAAATTTTGATGAATTTGTTTATTTCTTCTAAAAGATTTTGATTGTGGTATGGAATCTTTAGGATTTTCTCTACATAAATCATGTCATTTGCCAACAGAGACAATTTTTTTTTTTCTTTTTTATTTGGATGTCTTTTATTTCTTTTTCTTGTCTAATTCCTCTGGCTAGGACTTTTTTTTTTTTTTTTTGACAAAGTCTCCCTCTGTTACCCAGGCTAGAGTGCTGTGGCATCAGCTTAGCACACCAACCTTCAACTCCTGGGCTCAAGTGATCCTTTTGCCTCAGCCTCCCAAGTAGCTGGGACTACAGGCATGCACAACCATGCCCAGCTAATTTTTTCTATATATTTTTAGTTGTTCCACTAATTTCTTTCTATTTTTAGTCAAGAAAGGGTCTCCCTCTTGCTCAGTCTGGTCTCAAACTCCTGAGCTCAAACAATCCACCCACCTCAGCCTCCCAGAATGCTATGATTATAGGCATGAACCACCATGCCTGGCTTCTGGGTAGGACTTTCAATACTGTGTTGAATAGAAGAGGCAAGAGAAGACATATGTGCCCTTTCCTTGATTTTAGAGGAAAGCTTTAAGTCTTTCACCCCTGAGTATAATATTAAGTATAGGGTTTTTATATACAGCCTTTATTACGTTGAGGAACTTTCTTTTTATTCCTAGTTTGTTGAGTCATTTTTTTGGTGAAAGATATTGAATACTGTTAAATGCTTTTTCTGAGTCAATTGAGATGATAGTGTAGATTCTTCTCCTTGCTTGTATTAATGTGGCATATTATAATGATTGATTTTCATATGTTGAAATATCCTTGGATTCTAGGAATAAACCATACTTGATTATGATGTATGATCCTTTTAATATGCTAGCATTGTGCTGAAGATTTTTGTTTGTTTTAATAAACTTTATTCCTGAGAGAATTTTTAATTTTACAGTAAAATTGAGCAGAAAGTACAGAGATTTCCAAAATACCCCTGACCTTACTTATGCATAGCCTTTTATATAATCAACATTTGCCACCAGAGTGGTATATTTTTTACAACTGATGAACCTATGTTGAAAAATTATTATCAACCTAAGTCCACAATATACATTAGGGTTCACTCTTTTTTTTTTTTTTTTGAGACAGAGTCTCGCTTTGTTGCCCAGGCTAGAGTGAGTGCCATGGCATCAGCCTAGCTCACAGCAACCTCAAACTCCTGGGCTCAAGCAATCCTTCTGCCTTAGCCTCCCGAGTAGCTGGGACTACAGGCATGTGCCACCATGCTCCGCTAATTTTTTCTATATATATTAGTTGGCCAATTAATTTCTTTCTATTTATAGTAGAGACAGGGTCTCGCTTTTGCTCAGGCTGGTTTTGAACTCCTGACCTCGAGCAATCCACCCGCCTCGGCCTCCCAGAGTGCTAGGATTACAGGCTTGAGCCACCATGCCCGGCCAGGGTTCACTCTTGGTGTCTTACATTTTGTGGGTTTAGACAAATACATAATGATATTTATCTACCACTGCAGTATTATAGAGTCATTATACTGACCTAAAAATCCTGTGATTCATCTATTCATCCCTCCTCCCCGCAACTTCTCTCAATGACTGATCTTTTTACTGTCTCTACAGTTTTGCCTTTTCCAGAGGTAATATAGTTGGAAGCCACCTTATGTAGCCTTTTCAGATTGGCTTCTTTCACTTAGTAATATTCATTGAAGTCCTCCATGTATTTTTAGTTCATTTATTTTTAGTGCTTTATAGTATCCCATTTTTCTGGATGTATCAGTTTATTTCTCCATTCTATCTACTGAAAGACATCTTGATTTCTTCCAGGTTTTAGCCATTATGATAAAAAAAAAAACCCTGTAAACATCCATGTGCAGGTTTTTGCATGGACCTAAGTTTTCAACTCCTTTGGATAAATACCAAGGAGCATGATTGCTGGATTATATACTAACAGTATGTTTAGTTTTGTAAGAAACTATCACACTGTCTTCCAAAGTGGCTGTACTGCATTGTATTCCTACCAGCAATGAATAACGCGGTAGCTTCACATTCTTTCTAATGCTTGGTGCTGTCAGTGTTCTGAAACTGTCCATTTTATAGTTGTGTATTTATATCTCACTGTTGTATTAATTTGAATTTCCCTGATGACATATGATATGGAGCATCTTTTTATGTGCTTATTTGTCATCTGTGTATCTGTTTTGGTGTGGTGTCTGTTAAGGTGTTTGGGCTCATTTTTTTTAAGAGCCACTCCTTTAATATGGAATCTTCATTTAAAAAAATACCTAGCCTTGTATAGCTGTCCTTTTAAAGGGGTGGCCACAGCAAGGTTTCTGCCTCCCTGAGAGATGGCAGATGCTCCCTGCTACTTATTTAAATAACTGTCCCCTAGATGAAGCCAAGATGTAAGAGCAGGGCCTCTTCCACTTTCCAGGGAGACATCCATGCATTTTTACACATTTTTTGTTTGTGTTACTGGCCAAAACATGGCAACTGCACATCTATAAATGTCTCTGAGGAAGCTGATGGCTCATGTGCAGTGGCACAGGGGGCTGTGGCAGGGGGAGGGACTGGGCAGGGAATTGGTCAAAGGACAGTAGATGGTCACTCTGGGATGCCAGTTACCCAGTCATCCTCCTCCCCTAGGACATCATGCCCACTGCCTGCATCATGAAACATCTGACAAGAGATGGTTCTCAAGAGCATGTGTGTGGGCAGTGGGACTGCTGTCCTCACCACAACCCCAGAACCGTAACCCAGGAAGGTCAGTGGCCCTCACATAGGGCAATTAAGGCACCTATCACCATCTGTGCTATGATACCAGTCTCCTAACTGTAATCCCTGCCTTCAGCCCTTCCCAGATACAGCTCCTCCTCCACACTGTAGTCAGAATGATTTCTTTTGAGTTTCTGGGGCAGATGGGGCTGTTTCCTCCACTTGGGCCTCAGGAAGCTGGGTTTGGGCAGCTGCAGGGTCTTTGGCCTGTTTTTAAATCAGGTTGTTTTCTTATTGTTGAGTTCTAAGAGTTCTTGTATATTTTGGATAATAGTCCTTTATCAGATGTATATTTTGAAAATATTTTCTCCCAGTCTTTGGCTTGTCTTCTCATTCTCTTGACATTGTCTTTGAAAGAGGAGATCTTTTTAATTCTAATGAAGTCTTGCTTACCAATTATTTCTCTAATGGATCATACTCTTGATGTTGTATCTATGTCATATATATATCCGAGGTGATCTAGGTTTTCTCCTATGTTATCTTCTAAGAGTTTTAAAATTTTTTGTTTACATTTAGGTCTGTGATTCATTTTGAGTTACATTTTGTTACAGGTATAAAGGCTGTGTCTAGACTTATTATTATTTTTTGCATGTGGATGTCTAGTTGTTCCAACCCCATTTGTTCGACATACTATCTTTGATCCTTCATTGTTTTGCCTTTGTTACTTTGTCAAAGATCAACTGACTATATGTATGTGGGTGTATTTCTAGGCTCTTTATAACTCTATATTGTTCCATTTATCTGTCTATTCTTTCACCAATACCACATTGTGTTAATTGTTATGGATCTATAGTAAACCTTAAATCTGGTAGAATCAATCCTTCCATTTTGTTCTACTCCAATATTATGTTTGCTATTGCTGAGGATTTTTGCACCGATGTTCATCAGGAATATCAGTCTATGATTTTCTTTTCTTGCTTTATCTTTACCTGGTTTTGGTATCAGAGTAGTACTGGTGTCATGGAATGAGCTTAGGAGTGTTCCTTCTTCTTCAGTTTTTTTCGGAAGAGTTTCAGGAGAATGGGTGTTAATTCTTTTTTAAATGTTTGGTAAAATTCTCAAGTGAAACCATCTGGTTCTGGGCTTTCCTTTGTTGGATTATATGTCCTTACTATTAATAGCTATTGGTCTGTCCATGTTTTCTATTTCTTCTTAATTCAATCTTGGTAGGTTGTGTATTTCTAGGAATTTACCAGTTTCTCAAAGGCTATCCAAGGGGTGTACAACTGCTCACAGCAATCTCTTATAATCCATTATTTTTCTCCTGTAGCATCAGTTATAATACTCTTCTCCCATTTTTATTTCAGTTGAGTCTTTGCTCTTTGTTTCTTAGTTAATCTAGCTAAGAGTCTGGCAATTTTGTTGATGTTTTCCAAGAACTAACTGCTAGTTTCATTGTCTTTTTTTTTTTTTCTTCTACTGCTTTTCTAGTCTCTAGTTCATTCATCTGTGGCCTAATCTTTATTATTTTCTTCTTTCTTCTAGTTTTGGGTGTAGATTGCTCTCCATTTTCTAGTTTCTTGAGGTATAAAGTTAGATATTTTTTTTTTTTTTTTGAGATAGAGTCTTGCTCTATTGTCCAGGCTAGAGTTCCATGGTGTCAGCCTAGCTCACAGCAACCTCAAACTCCTGGGCTCAAGCAATCCTCCAGCCTCAGCCTTCTGAGTAACTAGGACTACAAGTGCATGCCACCACGCCCAGCTAACTTTTTCTATTTTTAGCAGAGACAGGGTCTCACTCTTTCTCAGGCTGGTCTCAAACTCCTGAGCTCAAGCAATCCTCCTGCCTCCTAATAATAAAGATTAGGCCACAGATGAATGAACTAGAGACTAGAAAAGCAGTAGAAGAAAAAAAAAAGACAATGAAACTAGCAGTTAGTTCTTGGAAATCATCGACAAAATTGCCAGACTCTTAGCTAGATTAACTAAGAAACAAAGAGCAAAGACTCACCTGAAATAAAAAATGGGAGAAAGGTATTATAACTGATGCTACAGGAGAAAAATAATGGATTATAAGAGATTGCTATGAGCAGTTGTACACCCCTTGGATAGCCTTCGAGAAACTGGTAAATCCCAGAGTGCTAGGATTATAGGCGTGAGCCACCGCACCTGGCCTAAAGTTAGTGTTGATTAGAGTTCTTCTTTTTTTGAACTTCAGAATTTATGTAAACAAGAAAGCTACCAATCTGAACAGGGAGGAAGAAGAAAATTTATTGAAAAAAAAATAACAACTACAGGAAAATAGCCCAAAAGGCATATAGTACACATTACATTCTTCCTTATGCAGGAGAGTGATTAGAAAGGCAACTAGGAAGATCTCATGCTGACCTTTAAATACTTTAAATTCCTTAACTCTAAACTTCATTGTGCAAAATGCCACTTGAAACATATATACAAACCCTAAGCCCAAAACCATTTTTCAATATCCACAGGGACAGAGACTCAGGCCTTGCCAGTTCCAACAGGGTAGAGAAAAATGAAAGGTATATGCTGTAGAGTGAAATGCTGGCAGTGACACTGGGAGAGTGAGTGTGTGCCATGATGGATGCCAGACATGCCCCAGTCCACCTGTTGTCCTTATCCTTCTGTCCAGGAGGTCGCCAATTGCTATCACATCTTTGAAAAATGGCTTTTGATATTCCAGGCTATACTTCACTGTTTGGGACACTGGGAAGTTGAGGTCAGGTCCCAAGGAGTGTCTATGGGCTTCCTTTGAATATATTCTGTTGGTCATGTCCTCTTTTGACAGGTTCTTTGTTTTCAGAAACTCTTTAAAGGAGAATGGATTTGCCTTTTCAAGATCTTCAAGTTTGTCATTTCCAAAATGCGTCTCATAGGTTTTTCATGGACCTTGCTTAATACATTTCCTTTTCCATAGCCAAAATTGTCAGGAATGACCAGACTTCAGGCTCAGGACAGCAGGGTGGCACCTGGGCAGTGCAGGTGGCCTAACATTACATGGCCCCAGTGGGACTGGACCTGCTTAGCCCAACAGTGGAAATTCCATGGGCCTGGTCGCCTGTGCATCACTGAGATATCACTATTCTTCCAAGCCTCTTGCCAGTGCTTCTTCTCCAAGTACCAAAAGCATGCCTTTCTCTTTTGGTGTACACATTTACAACAATAAACTTTCCTCTCAGTAGTGCTTTTGCTACATTCCATAAAATGTGGTATGTTTTATTTGTTTTCATTTTTTTTTCAAGTTATTTTATAACTAACTCTGGGACTTCCTCTTGGACTCTTCAGTAATTTAATCAGAGTGTGCTATTTAGTTTCTATGTCTGTGGATTTTTCCGTTTCTTTCTACTATTGTTTTCTGTTTCCACTGTAGCACATTCAGAAAAGATACTTTGTATCATTTCAATCTTCTCGAATTTGTTAAGATTTGTTTTAGCTCTACTATATGGTGTATCCTAGAGAATGTTCCATGTGCACATGAGAAGAATGCATATTGTGCTATTGTTAAGGTGAATGTTCCATATATGTCTGTTATATACAAATGATCTATAGAGTTTTCAAAGTCCTCTATTTCCTTATTGAGCTTTTGTTTGGCTGTTCATCAATTATTGTAAGTGGAATACTGAAGTCTCTTGTATTATTGTGTAACCGCTTTATTTCTCCCTTCAATTCTGTCAATTTTCCTTCATATATTTAGGATCTCTTAAATTTACTGCATATATATTTATAATTTTTTATATATCATTGGTGAATTGACTCTTTTATCATTATACAATGTCTTTTGTTTCTTGTAACAGTTCTTGACTTAAGACTATTTTGTGTGATGTTAGTATAGCCACCTCTGCTCTCTTTTGGTTATTATTTGCATGGGATATTTTTTCCCATCCTTTCACCTTCAGCCTATGTGTGTCCTTGACCTAAAGTTGTTCTCTTATAGATAGCATATCCTTGGATTCTGTTTTTTTAATCCATGTAACCAATTCATATCTTTTGATTGAGAGGTTAATCCATTGACATTTAAAATAATTACTGAATCGAAAAAATAATTCACCATGACCAGGCGGGCTTTATTCCAGGGATGCAAAGCTGGTTCAACATATGCAAGTCTATAAATGCAATTTACTTCATAAATAAAATCAAGAACAAAGACCATATGATTCTGTCAATAGATGCAGAAAAAGTATTTGACAAAGTCCAACACACCTTTATGATAAAAACTCTTAACAAAATAGGCATAGAAGGCTCATACCTTAAATTTATCAAATCTATTTATGACAAAACCACTGCTAATATCATTCTAAATGGGGAAAAATCGAAATCATTCCCTCTTTGATCAGGAACTAGACAAGGATGCCCACTATCTCCTCTTCTATTCAACATAGTGCTTGAAGTCCTAGCTATAGCAATCAGACAAGAGATAGGTATTAAGGGCATCCAAGTGGGGGCAGATGAGATCAAACTCTCGCTATTTGCTGATGATATGATATTATACCTAGAAAACCCCATGGAATCATCTAAGAGACTCCTAGATTTAATAAATGAATTTGGTAAAGTTTCAGGTTATAAAATCAATATATACAAATCAGAAGCATTCATATATGCCAAGAACCATCAAGCAGAAACTCAAATCAAAAATGCAATATACCTTTACTATAGCCCCAAGGAAAATTAAATATCTAGGAGTATACTTAATGAAAGATATGAAAGATTTATACAAGGAGAAATACGAAACACTAAAAAAAGAAACTGCAGATGATTTGAACAGATGGAAAAATCTACCTTGTTCATGGACTGGTAGAATTAATATCGTTAAAATGTTAATATTACCTAAAGTGATCTACAGAATTAATGCAATGCCCATCAAAATACCACCAGCATTCTTTACAGATCTAGAAAAAATAATTCTGCACTTTGTATGGAACCAGAATAAACCTCGTATAGCCAAAGCAATCTTAAGTAAAAAGAACAAACTGGGAGGCATCAGTCTTCCTGACTTCAAGCTGTACTATAAAGCAATAATAGTTAAATCAGCCTGGAACTGGCACAAGAACAGAAGCATCGATATCTGGAATAGATCTGGGATAACAGAGATGAAACTATCAGTATATGGTAACTTAATCTTTGATAAAGCAGACAAAAATATACAATGGGGAAAAGAATCTCTCTTCAATAAATGGTGCTGGGAAAACTGGTTAGCTACATGCAGAAGATTGAATCAGGATCCCTACCTCCCACCTCTCACAAAAATTCACTCAAGATGGATAACAGACTTAAACCTAAGGCATGAAGCCTTAAGAATCCTAGAAGAAGATGTTGGGAAATCCCTATCAGACATTGGTCTACGCAAAGAATTTATGAGGAAGACCCCCAAGGCAATCACTGGTACATCAAAAATAAACAAATGAGATCTCATCAAATTAAAAAGTTTCTGCACAGCCAAGGAAACTATCATTAGAGCAAATAGACAACCCATAGAATGGGAGAAAATATTTGCTCTCTACACTTCTGATAAAGGTCTAATAACAAGAATTTATCTAGAACTTAAAAGAAGTAACAAGAAAAAAACCAAACAACCCCATCAAGAAATGGGCAAAGGAAACGAACAGAAACTTCTCCAAAGAAGATAGAATAATGGCCTACAAACATATAAAAAAATGCTCAACATCTCTAATCATCAGAGAAATACAAATCAAAACCACAATGAGATACCACCTAACCTCAGTGAGAATGGCCTGTATCAAGAAATCCCAAAACAACAAATGCTGGCGAGGATGTGGAGAGACAGGAACACTCTTACACTGCTGGTGGGACTGCAAATTAGTGCAACCTCTGTGGAAAAGAATTTGGAGATACCTCAAACACCTGGAAATAGAAATACCATTTGACCCTGCAATAGCATTGTTGGGCATCTACCCAAAAGAGCATAAGACATTCTATTATAAAGACATCTGCACCTGAATGTTTATGGCAGCACAATTCACTATTGCAAGATCATGGAAACAACCCAAGTGCCCGTCAATTCATGAGTGGATAATTAAAATTTGGTATATTCTCACAATGGAATATTACTCAATTCTAAGAAATGACAGTGAGCTAGCACCATTTATGCTATCCTGGATTAAGCTTAAGCCCATTATCCAAAGTGAGGCGACACAAGATCAAGAAAATGGGCTCCACATCTACTCGCCATAAAATTGGTACTGACTGATTAAAACTATGGTGCTCAAATGGTGGTAGTGTTCACAAGGGATTTGGGGGGGGAGACCCACATCTTAGGGTTGTGGCAAGTATTGTGTGTGTGGGGAAGGGAATACCTCTAACCCTTCTTAGGGAGAGGCAAAGATATACAATGTAACCAAAATGTCAAAAAAGAAAAAAAAAAACTTTTATCGGGTGGTGGGCAGGTGGGAGGGGGGAGCAGGGGAAGGACATATACTTACATAACAGGTGTGGTGTGTACCACGTGGGGATTGGACACGCTTGATGTTCTGGCACAGTGGGGGTGGAGGGAGGGATGGCAGGGGCAATATATGTAACCCTAACAATATTTGTACCCCCATAATATGATAAAATAAAAGGAAAAAATAAAAAAATAATTACTGATAGGGAAGGTCTTACTATTGCCATTTTGTTGTTTTCTGAATGCCTCATATATTTTTTCCACCTTTTCTCTCATATTGCTGTCCTTCGTATTTCATTTACATGCTGTGATTCCCTTCTCATTTCATTTTGTATATGTTCTATAGATATGTTCTTTGTGATTACTATTGTAATTACATAAAATATGTTAAAATTATAGCATTCTATTTTAAACTGACCACAACTTAACTTCAATTGCATACCAACCCTACTCCTTTACAGCTCCACCTTCCTCACTTTTTTATGTCACGAGTTACATTTTTATATATTGTATATCCATTAACATAGATTATAGTCTTAATATTTTTGTTATTTAAATTCTAGTGCCAAAATTACAATAATACAGATTATTATATTTGTCCATGTATTACCTTTACGGGAGAACCTTATATTTTTGTATGGCTCCATGTTGCTGTCTATTATCATTTCATTTCATCTTTAAGGATTTCCATTACCATTTCTCATAGAGACGATTTAGCTGGGAGTTTTTCCTTCATTTTTGAAAGAAAGTTTTGCTGGGTAGTCTTCTTGATTGATAGTTTTTTTCTTTCAGCATTTTGAATATATCATTTCACTCCCTTCTGAGCTGCAAAGTTTCTACTGAGAAATCTGCTGATAATCTTATGAAAGCTTTCTTGTATGAGGCAATTTGTTTTTATCTTTCAGCTTTCAAGATTCTCTCCTTGTTCCTGACTTTAGATAGTTTTATTATAATGTATCATTGTGGCTCTCTTTATATTTATTGTAGCTTTGGAGATTTTTTGAGCTTCCTGAATTTGCATGTCAATTTCTTTCTTCAGATTTGGGAAGTTTTCAGCCATTATTTTATCAAAGAAGCAATCCCTCTACTCCTTTCTCTTTCTCTCTTCTCTGTGAGATACCTATAATGCATATCAGTCTGTTTGATAATGTCTCATAAGTCCTTAATGCTTTCTTTACTTTTCTTAATTGTCTGTTCTTTTTGCTCCACTGACTTGATGATTTTAAATATTCTGTCTTCAATTTTTCAGATTCTTTCTTCTTCCCACTTAAGTTTCCTGTTAAACTCCTCTAGTAAATTTTTCAGTTCAGTTTTTGTATTTATCAGAGTCATAATTTCTGTTTAGTTCTTTTCTATAGTTTCTGATCATTTATTGATATTCTCATTTTGTTCATGCCTCATTTTCTTCATTTGGTTTACTTGTCTGTGTTCTCTGTTAGGCCACTGAACATCTTTATGACAGTTATTTTAAATTATTTGTCAGGCAATGCATAGATTTTTGGGCTTTTTAAGGTCAGTTTTTAAAGTTTTATTTTGTTCCTTGGATTGGACTATATTTCCCCATTTTTTTTTGTATGCCTTGTAATCTTTTGATAGGATTTGGTCATTTGAAAAAGCAACCACCTCTCCCAGTCTGTGTATCCTTGTGCAAAGGAAGACCATTACCAATTAGCCTGGTTAGATGTTCTAGGACTTCCCAAAGCTCTTCTGATCTTTTGCTTCCCCTAGTGTCTGCCTGCCTGCAGGACTACAGCTATATCACACAGTGGTGCCCACTTCTTCCTTTATCAGCTTCCAAATTATGCCTCCTGTCCAATAAGCACTCCAAGTCAGGTGAGAGAGAAACTAGTCTTTCAGGCAGCCCTTAAACATGACAGAATATGGGACACACAGTCCGCTCTTTTGTTTGTATCTTGAGGATGGAGCCCATTGTGGTAGGTTTCTTCTTAATTGTGCCAGGCTATGTTGTATTAAGAAAGAGCTGCAGATGACCATGTAAAACACCATTATTTCCCCCATACCTTTTGCTGGAATCTGTTCTTGGCCCGGATACTCTTTCTTCTTAACTCTTCCCTAGAATTTAACAGAGGTATTCTGGTTGGTATATTGTTGTTAACTCAAAGTCTTTGTAATGTGGGGAGAACCTGAAGCTTCCTGGTCTGCCATCTTGTGATGTCACTCCACAGGTTTTTTAGCAAATATTTGGATGTGATCTTGCTATATTGCCCAGGCTGGTCTTGAGCTCCTAGGCTCAAGCAATTCTCCCTCCTCAGACTCCCAAGTAGCTGGAATCATAGGCCTCCACTGTTGGGATTTTGTATCTTTTTTAGTGAGCTCCATCCTCCCTATTATTATTGTCACAGAGTTTATCTTTATACAATTGTGTGCTCAAAATATACATTAATGATTGCTTTTTTATGAATTTGTCTTTTGGTTTGTGTAAAAAATAAAAAGTAGAGTTAAAATCCAAAATTTCAATAGTACTGGCTTTTGTCATTACCCATATATTTACCTTTATTAGAAATCTTTATTTCTTCATACAGCTTTGAGTTACTGTCTAGTATATTTTCATTTAAATCTGCATGACTCTCATTAGTATTTCTTGCATGGCATATCTAGTGAAAATAAACTCCCTCAGCTTTTGTTTTATTTGGGAATTTCTTAATGTATCCCCATTTTTTGAAAGACAGTTTTGCCCAACATGGAATTCTCAGCTGACAGGTTTTTTTCTTTTAGTACTTTGATTATATAAACTCAATACATTCTGGCGTTTAGGTTTCTGATGTGACATTGGGTGATAGTCTTACTGAGGATTGCTTGTATGTGATTAGTAACTTCTCTCTTTTTGCTCTTAACATTCTCTTAGTGTTTGTCTTTCAATAATTTAATTATAATGTATCTTAGGGTGTGTCACTGTTTTTCCTGTTTGTAGTTCATTGAGCTTCTTGGACTTTTGCAGTCATGAGTTTTATCAAATTTGGGAATTTTTCAGCCATTAAAAAAAATAATCTCTCTGCCCTTTTCTCTTTTCTCCTCCGAATGCTCCCATAATGTGTAAGTTCGTTGGTCAGTCCACTTCAAGATGTTCCATAGGTCACTTACGCTCAGTTTACTTTTCCTCATTTTTTTCTCTTTTTGTTCTTCAGACTCAATTCCAATGGTCCTATTTTCTAGTTTCTCTGATTCTTTTTTCTGCTTGCTCAAATCTGCTTTTGCACCCCTCAAATGTATTTTTCACTTCAGTTATTGTACCTTTTAGCTCCAGAATTTCTTTATGGTTTTCTTCCATAATTGCTATGTCTTTATTGATATTGTCATTGTGTTCATACATCATTTCCTGTCTTTATCCATTTTCTAATATGAAATCAATGGTCTTCTTCTAGCTCTTTGAGCATATTTAAGACTATTTTAATGCCTTTGTCTAGCAAATCTGACATCTGTGCTTCCTCAGGAACGTTTTCTGTTTATTTTGTTTCTTTCAATGGATTACACTTTTCTGTTTCTTTGTATGCCCTGTGATCCTTTGTTAAAAAGTGGACATTTGAGAATCTTACACTGTGGCAACTTTGGAAATAGGATTCCACACCTCCTTCTCTAAGGTTTGCTATTTTTTAAAAAAATGTTGTAGCATGTCTCTATGCCACAGTCAGCAATAGGTGAAAGCTTAAGGACTTCTCCGGTATTTTCTGAAACTATGTCTTTCCCCGGGTATGCACAGTAACTTTCTAAATTACCCTGTATATGCAGTTGTTTTTTAATGTCTGGCAAAATGGATGTGGCTCCTTTAAATCCTCTGGAAGTCACTTCAGCTGCTAGGGTGAAACAAAGGTGGTCATCTCCTTTACCTGAACCTCAGTAATCAGAAATATCTATCAGCAATCAGAACACAAACCACTGATATCTAGAGGACAATGCCCTTATTGTTCACCCTGGTTCCAACAAGCCATGCCACAAGACATATATTGCTGTCCCTCTACTGCCATGGGCCTGGAGTGGGATAGGGGATGCATAGCTCCTACTGAACTGAAGGCTGAAAAGGACTGACCTTAGTTTCAGTTAACCAGCCAAGCTTCCCCTGTAAGCTGCAAGAATTCAACAGAATCCAGAATTCTGAAACAGTCACTTCAGACAGTATCTAACACAGCACAATTATAGTCTAGGTGGAGAGATGGAATCCTGACACTTCCTTCTCCACCATTTTCTCTGATATCACTCTCCAAATACCATTTTATGAACAATTTATATTTTGTCCACAAAGTTGTCATACCATTCTTATCATATATTAAATATCTCTATCTATTTTGGTAAGTTTCTGTAGTCTATTCTGTTATATTGTCCTATTTTTAAATTTATCACCAAATTAATTATTGTAGTTTCATGGTAAATAATTACATTTTAAAAATCCAGTGTCATGTTTTGGTCTCCTTAAGGTAGTGCTCCATTAAAAGAAGAATAAAACAATAAAAAATAGCAGTGAAATCCATGGTATCTTCTAGTTTTCATGGACGCTATCAAATTATGTCTGTGCATTTTATCATTTTAACACAGTGTCTAGCATGATGCTCCTCACACAGTTACTGTTCAACAGAAGATAAGCATTCCTGGGCTTTGTCTATGAGATAGCAGCTCTTCATGCATCAGGTGCAAGTCCTGGTATCAGTTGGCTAGAAGGGTACAGACTCTGAGAACTCTTCCTTGTTGACTGCTTTACCTTCCCCTCTAGATTCTAAGGCCCCACAAGAGAACCTAACCCTTTGACCTCTTGATGTGATGCATTGCTCAGTTTAGTAAATATGAAGCAGTTCTTGTAACACTTATAAAATTATCCAGAGAGGAGTGAAGCCATTGATACCTAATATTTGAGTATAAGCCATATTAGGTAGACATACTGTCCCTTCTAATTGTCATCTGCATTTCCTTTAGAAGCTCTTAGAGCTCACCATTATTGATGGTTTTTAGATGATATCTACCGTACTTATTAGTGCTACCAATAAGAAAAACTGTCAGTCACCTTTTCTTGCTATTAATATGAAATAATAGAGACTATCTAATGTCTTAAGCTGTGAAAAACATCCTAATGTACACATTTTGTCTTGTTCCACTTGTCTACTTAATTTGCTAATGACAATGTTTCTAAAAGTGAAAGCACTAGACCTAAGGGTATGGATATCTTATGTTCATCAGTACTTACCTTAAAACTATTCCTGCATAAAAGTCATACCATATTACAGTTCTTACAGAAGGTATTTGCACACTTGTTTACTCAATTTCTCTGATTTCATGTGTCAAATAATTAAAATGAAAAGCCTCACAAATGTCATGGATTAAAAACTAGTATGTTTTTCATTATATATAAATATGAAGACTTTTAAATATTTTAGTTGGTCAGTCTTTATTTCTTGCTTAAATATAAATCTCGTCACAGCCTTTACTCATTTTGCTTTTTTGTCCTCATATATTCCTTAAGATTTGTGTTTCCACCTTCATGCATACACCACAAATGTATAGTCATATAGGTCCTGTTATTATAATCATAATTTTTGAAGAGTAATGAAAGACGATAAAATCATTCCTTCTTTGTAAGAATGAGTCAAACGGTACACAGGGAACTTACACTTTAACAAATGAAAATAAAAAAGATGTTTGTATTAGTTTCCCATTGCTGAGAGGAACTTCCTGCACACTGGGAGGCTTAAAACAACAGAAATATATTCTTTCAGAGTTCTGGGGGGAAAGAAGTCCAAAATTAGTATCACTAAGCTGAAATCAAGGTGTTGGCAGGGCAGCACTATCTCCAGAGGTTCTTGGGAAGAATCCCCTTCTTGGCTCTTCCATCTTCTGGTGGCTGCTAGCATTAATTGACTTATGCCTGCATTACCTTAATGAACCTCTTTGGTCACATTACCTTCTCCTCTTCTGTGTGAAGTTTCCTTCTGCCTGTCTCTTATAAGAACTCTTGTGATTACATTGAAAGGCCTGTTAATCCAGGATAATTTCCTCATCTCAAGATCCTTAACTTAATCATATCTGCAAAGACCCTCTTTTGCCATTTAAAGTAACATTCATAGGTTCTAGCAATTAGGATATAGATAACATTTAGAGAATAACTTTTCAGCCTACCATAGTGTTCATAACTGTATTATTTATTATATGGTAAAATGATAATCATTTTAAATGGTCAACAATATGAATTGGTTTGATCATGTCACAGTCATAGGATGGAATGCTGTGTGACCATTAAAATAAATTATAATGGTAAGAATGAATTTTTTCTATCAAGCTACATAAAAAATTAAAAATATAAAGGAGAGCCAGTGTTTACCCACCCCCAACCTCCCACCTGATCGACACCCAATGAATATTACTACCATGTGAGCACCTTAGTGTTGATCAGTTATTACCAACTTGATGGTGAGTACATGTGGTGTTTATTTTTCCATTCTTGTGATATCTCACTTTGAAGGATGGGCTCAAGCTCTATCCAGGATAGTATAAGAGGTGCTAGATCACCATTGTTTTTTGTAATTGAGTAGTATTCCATTGTATACATATACCATATTTTATTAATTCACTCATGGATTGAAGGGCACTTAGGTTGCTTCCACATCTTTGCAATAGTTAATTGTGCTGCCATAAACATTTGAGTGCAGATGTCTTTGTTATAAAATGTCTTTTATTCCTTTGGATAGATGGCTAGTAGTGAGATTACTGGATCAAATGCTACTTCTATTTTTTAGCTCTTTGAGGTATCTCCAAATTATTTTCCACAGGGGTTGTACTAATTTGCAGTCCCACTAGCAGTGTAAGAGTGTTCCTATCTCTCCACATCCATGACAGCATTTGTTGTTTTGGAACTTTTTGATAAACTTTTTTACTCTATTCTAATAAAATAGAATAACCCTATTCGTCTCAGTTTTTATTATCAACATTTTAGACCATACACAAAACAGAAAGGATAATAAAATAAACATACATATTCTTTTTTAGATTTTGAGACAGGGTCTTGCTCTGTTGCCAAGACTAGAGTGCAGTGACATCATCAAAGCTCACTGCAACCTTAAGCTCTTGGGCTCAAGAGATCCTCCTACCTCAGCCTCACTGAGTAGTTGCAACTACAGGTGCACATCACCATGCCTGGCTATTTTTTTAAAAAATATTTTTATATAGATGAGATCTTTCTATGTTGCTCAGCCTGGTCTCAAACTCCAGGCCTCAAGTGATCTCCTGTCTCAGTCTCTCAGAGTGCTAGGATTACAGGCATGAGCCACTGTGCCTGGCCTATATCTTGCTATTAATCTTTTAAACATATTTTTGGCTAAACATTTCAAAGAAAATTATACTATAACATGTACATCCTAAATAATTTTCCATGCATCTTCGAAGTATAATAACAGTCTCCTAAATAACTAAAATACCATTACCATCACTAATAAGTTAAAAAAAGAAAATAGATTAAAAAATACCATTACTACCCCTATATTTAACTAAAATTCCCTGTATCTGATATATAATGCATATTCAAATTTTTCCAATTGCTCTAAAATATGGCATATAGCTGTTTTTATAAACCATATTCCAATTAAGGATCATACACTATATCAGTTGTTGATATATTTCTTAAATCTCATCTAACTTACAACAATAACGGTTACTCCCCTCAACCATTTTTGATGACACTGATTTTTTTAAAGTGGCTGGGCTGATTGTTTTGCATAATGTCTTACATTCAGGACTTGTCTCACTGAATTTTTATGATTTTTTTCACTTGTTATTCCTCGCCTTATATTTTCTGTTACCTAAGAGTTAGCTACAAAGGTTAGATTTGTGCTACCCATTTTTTTTCCCTCTCATTCTCAGGAGATAGGATTCTAGATTGATAGGTTTGTCTCTTTTACATCGAATATTTAATTTCACTGTTTTCTGGCTTTCATTACTACTGTCGAGAATCAGCTGCATGTATAATTGGTATTACTTTGAAGGGCAATTAATTTTTCTCTAGCTCCTATTAATAACTTGTGTATGAGTTTGATATATGCAATTTTACTGTGATGTGTTTAGGTGTATATATCTTTTTATTAAGTTGCTTGAGATTTTTGAATTTGGGGGGGTTTGAATATGTTGTTCTATGTCTTTCATCAGTTCTGAAAAATCCTCAACCATTGTCTCTTCAAATGTTGCCTCTGTCTCATGCTCTCTTTCCCTACTATCTGGAATATTTTGTGTCATAATGCTTACTGCAGAAAAATTTCAAATCTAAATTTCACTTAACCAATTTCCTCTTCATCTGATTTTAATGGTCTGTAAATTTTCCATTTCAATTAGTATATCTTTTTTTCTTCGCAAAATATCTATTTGTATGTACTTTTCTAATATATTTGAAATTTTTGTTGGTACCTTATTAATAATTTCAATGCTTTTTCCCTAGAAACTTATTAAAATACTTTATATTCCATGTGATAAAAAATTCCAAAATCTGAAGTTCCTGTGGATTTAGATTCTTATGGAACTTGGTACTAGAACTTGATTTCCTTATTGTGTTTTATAATTTTTAACTATAAGGTACTTATTTTCCTTGAAATTTCATCTACAGGAATTCTTTAAGGTCCAAAGTGATGGTAGGTATTAATATCTCCAGGGATTTGATTGTTTCAGCAATAGGTTCACTATTTCATACCTAAAAATTATCTACATGATATTTATTAGAGCACCCAAATAGTATGAAATAAAACTTTAAATCTGTGTGTGGGTTGCCTTGTGATTAAAATTTATCAAGTGAGTGACATCATTGAAAATGGCAGAGTAGGAAACTCTAAAACTCCCCCTCCACTAAAGAAGAATTAGCATGAAAAAACCCATCAGAATCAAATATATTGGAATACTGTACTATAATTTAAGAATTACAACAATTGAGGGAATACTTACTTTTTTAAAAAGTGCTAAATTTCACAGAGAGAGCATTATAGCATTTTAACTTACTGCCTACCATCCTATACTACCTATTATTAGCTTACAGACAGCCATTTGGATAACTGCTTGTGTTCTTGGCGTGGCTTACTGAAGCCAGACTGACAATATGCATCTTTTTTTCAAATAAATATAGTTTTCCATTTGATATATCTGAAGGCTCCTAGAGGGGATAGCTCAGGGATTATCTTTATGTTTTGCCTGCCTTGGAACCTTTGTTAAAGGTAAATATACGGGCTGCAGCCTTCTAGGACAAGAGAGGCCACAGACAAACCAAAAAGTCTATAAAGAAAGAAGCTAAGAAAGGAGATATATGGGAAATAAAGGCTTTTAAATGCACCTGGATATAATGGGAAATCTAGAAAGCTATGCACATGCTCAAGGAGAGACACGTGGTCAGAAAACGCTGGAAAAGACCCCAAGATTTCACTCCCACCTGACCTTTTAGGCTTTTGCAAGCAGGAAGTGAAGGACTAGGTAGAGATGTAAGTGGCCAAACTAAACACTCAAGAAGTGCCCCAACACAGAGCCACTCTACTAACACTGGGAGAGAATTAATTTTTTTTTTTTTTTACTTCAGAGATTTAAGAAAATATCTCTCTAATCATTAACTGACCACAAAGATAACAGAACAGAGATTTCAGTGACCAAAAATGACAAAGAATACAGTCTTTAAAAGCAGTTCAGAAAAGCCACTAGACAAACAAAAGATTACAACCTACAATACATAGCAACAACAACAACAACAACAACAAAATGCTGAGGAAGAGAGAGAAATTGATTTATGAAGTTACCACATTATAATGATCCAAATGTCTGGTTTTCAATAAAAATGAAGCATGAAAAGAAACAAGAAAGTATGGTTCATTCACAGAAAAAATATTAATAACAACAGTTACTAAGTAAGCCCAAATATTGAATATAACAAAGACTTTAAATCAACTATCTTAAATATGCTTGAAGTGCTAAAGGAAACCACAAACAAAGAACTAAAGGAAATCCAGAAAACAATGTCTCAACAAATTGAGAATGTCTATAGAGATAGCAATTGTAAAAAGGAACCACACAGAAATTCTAGATACGGAATACAACTAGATAGGAGGAATGAATTCTGGTGTTCTGCCACAATGTAGGGTAAATATGGTTAACTCTAATTTATTATATATTTTCAAAAAGCTAGAGGAAAGCATTTTGAATGTTTACAACACAAAGAAGTGATAAATGCTTTAGGTAATGAATATGCTAATTACCCTGATTTGAACATTACACATTCTAAACACATACCAACATATCACTTTGTATCCCAAAATAAAAGGAAAAACAATTTTACAGATAAAAATAATACTTAAAATCTAATATTCATTAGAGGGGTTCAAGAGCATATTTGAGCAGGTAGATAAAAAATCAGAAAATTTCAAGATAGGTCAATTGAGATTATCCAGTATGAGGAGAAGAAAGAAAAAGGAATTATGAAAAATGTGTACAGCCTAAGATACCTGCAAGACACTATCAAGCATACCAACATACATATAATGGGAATGCCAGGAGGAGAGGAAAAAGAATGGAGCAGAAATAGTATTTAAAGCAATAATGATAAAAAACTTCCCAAATTTAATGAAAGACATGAATATGCACATTCAAGGAGCTCAATGAACTCTAAGAAGGAAGAACTCAAAGATATCCACACCTATATACATTATAATTAAACTGTCAAAAACCAAAGGCAAAGAGAGAATCTTGAAAGTAGCAATTCATCACATACACAAGATTCTCAATGAGATAAACGGCCAATTTCTCATAAGATAGAAGCCAGAAGGCAGTTGGAAGATATATTTAAAGTGCTGAAATAAAAAAAAAAACCTTATCAAACAAGAATTCTATATCTGGCAAAACTATACTTTAAAGATGAAGGAGAGTAGATGTGGGAAAACTATGGCTCTCAAATGGTGGTAATGTTCACCAGGGATTGGGGGCAGGGGGAGAAACACAATCTTAGGGATGTGGAGAGCATTTTGGAGGGGAAGGGCATCACTCTAACCCTTCTTAGGGAGAGGCAAAGATATACAATGTAACCAAAATGTCAAAAAAAAAAACAACTTTTTATCGGGTGGTGGGGAGGGGTGTATACTTACATGATGTGTGCGGTGCGCACCACCGGGGGATTGGACATGCTTGAATCTCTGGCACGTCGGGGGGAGGGAAGCAGGGCAGGGACAATATTTGTAGCCATAACAATATTTGTACCCCCATAATATGATGAAATAAAAGGAAAAAAAATAAAGATGAAGGAGAAATTAAGATATTCTCAGATAAATAAAAACTAAAAGAGTTTGTTGCTAGTAGATCTGCCCTACGAAGAATGCTAAAGGGAGTACTTCAGGCTGAAATAAAAGGACACTAGATAGTAACCTGAAGGCATGTGAAGAAAAAAAAGAATACAGGTAAAGGTAACTACATACATAAATATAAAAGCCAGAATGACTGTATTTTTGGTTTTGACTTTGGTTTTCCTTATATAATTTAAAATACAAATATATAAAACAATAATTATAAATATATGTTAATGAGCATGCAATGTATATATATGTAATTTGTAACAACAAGATAAAGGGGGAGGAACTGTTTAGAAATAGAACTTTTGCACAGTATTGAAGCTAAAATGGTATTAATTCAAACAATATTATTCTCAGACTTTTGGGGGGTGGGGGAAAAGGGCATTTATTGAAACCTTAAAATCTGTACCCCCATAATATGCCAAAATAAAAAAAAACAAATATTATTATAAATTTAGGAAATTAACTAATAAGAAAATAACTTTGAAATATATAGAAAAGGAAATAAGAAGGTAATCAAAATGGTACAGTAGAAAAAATTGACTTCCTGAAAAAATGGTGGACTAGAGGCAGCCTGCCTGCTCACTGCTCCCAAGGAAAGAAGTGGAAGGTGCAGGCAACTACCTACAAACAGAATGCTCACCCTGGAAGGAGCATTTTGAATTCACAGAGAAGCAACATGGGACACTCAGTGTGGGGAAAAAGGTGAAGGCTGATAAATACACAAGATTAGAGAATGCAAGGAGAACAATAGGAGAATAGAGCATGGGAGTGCCGTGCTTGCCTTGCCGGCACCCACCAACCCCACCGACTTCCTACCTGCCCTGACAGGGACATGCCTGGAGTCAGTGCAGAGCTGTTGCACTAGACAACAGGTACTACAGAAATCAGGCAACAGCTAAAGCCATCCTGAACTTGGGTGCACAGCACTGGGTCTACACCGGCCTGGGGAGGGACTCAATCGATCTGCAGCTTCCCTGAGCTGTACCCCCAAAATTAAAGCCAGGTACTTCACGCCTATAGCACAGCAGGATCTGGGCATGGGAACTGACCAGAGAGCAGCAGGCCCTAATCTCAGCGGTTCTGGGCCACTGCTTCAGTGGGTTCTGGGTGAGGCATGGCGAGCTGTGACCTTTGCACATCTGACCTCGCACCCGTGGGACCCCTGTGCCTAAGTAGCAGCCCACAGAGTATTTGGCCCTACATCTACCCTCTAGGTCCCGGCCAACTCCTGCCTGCCTGGCCCTGACCCTGCCTTTCAGGTCAGGTCAGCTCACCATCAACATGCTCCCTGCTTCTGGCTTAGAGCTCCTGCTCAGAGGCTTTGCCTCTGTTTCCATCCCAGTCCAGGCTCAGAGGCTCTCTTGCCCAGGTGCAGCAGGCTCTGATTGGAGAGGTTCTGTGTGGCTGCTTTGGCTGGCCTGGAGTGGGGCTTGGAGAGCTGTACAGTCTCTCAGGGGCCAGAACCAACTTCAGCCCACCTGACTTGGCATTTGTGGGACCCCGGAGCCTGTGGAACAGCCTGCTGCTGCTTGTTTGGCCAAGACTGTGCCCTCCAGCCATGACTGCCTCCTGCCTGCTTGGCCAAGACCCCGCTCTCCAGGTCAGATTGGCCACAATCTGCACAGCTCCTCTTTTGGCTCAGAGGCCTTGTGCAGAGGTTCTGCTGTAGGCCCTTCACAGTCCCAGCTTGAAGGCTCCCACGCCAGAGCCTGAGACTCTGACCCTGAGCCTTAGGCTCTGCACCTGAGCCTTCAGAAATTCCACCAGGCCTGAGGTACCATTCCCAAGTCTCCAGTGCTGCACCGGGACCCTAAGACCCTACCCCAGAACCTCTACCACCAAACCAGGGCTGGAAGAGCTGCTCCAAAGTCTAACGCCCCACCAGTGACCCCCCGAGCCTTAAGCCACCAGCACACAATGACTTGTTTTGAGCAACTGCCCACAACCCGGGAAGACACAACAACCTTATCCAGCTGCTGTGGTTACCTTTGTGGGGAGGCTCTGGATAGAGCAATCCATACAATACCAGCCTCTATGAAGAGAGTTTCATCCAGATTCCAACTTGAATGTCTTACAACTACCTGGAGAGTTCCCAGCAAGGAACAGGAATCCTACAAACCTATTATCCCAGAACTCAAAACAGAGGGTTAAGATGGGAAGAAACAAGCAAAAGAACTCAGGCAAGATGAGAAATCAAAAGAGATCAACACACCCAAGGATCAAAATGGAGCTACAGCAACGAACTCCAATTACAAGGAAATTGCTGAAATGACAGAAATGGAATTCAGAATATGGATGGCAAATAAGATGAATGGAATTGAAGAGAAAGTTGAATACCAACAAAAAGAAGCCCAAAAACTATTTCAGGAAATTAATGAAAAAGTCACTAAAGAGCCTGGCAAAATTAGGAAGGATATAATAGAACTGAAAGAAATGAGAATCATTTAGGGATTTTCAAAATGCAGCAGAAAGTTTCAGCAAGAGATTAAACCAAGAAGAAGAAAGAATCTCAGAGCTTGAAGACAAGGCTCTCGAGCTAACCCAATCATTTAAAGAGGCAGAGAAGAGAACAACAAGGCTAGAGCAATCACTCAGAGAGATACAGGACTACATGGAGCAAACAATCCTATGAACTACAGGTATTCTTGAGGGAGAAGAAGAAAGTGCTAAAAGCACGAAAAATCTATTTGAGGGAATTATTGTGGAAAACATCCCCAGTAGTGCCAGAGATTGAGACGTGCAGATACAAGATGGTCATAGAACACCAGGAAGATTCATAGCAAACAGAACATCTCTAAGACATATAGTACTCAACCTAGTCAAACTACAAGTGAAAGAGAAAATTCTATAAGCAGCTAGATGTAAGCAACAACTGAGCTATAGGGGAAAACCCATCAGGATAACAGCAGACTGCTTGGCAGAAAACTTAGAAGCCAGAAGGGAGTGGGCCCCTATCTTCAATCTTCCTAAACAAAACAATAGCCAGCCTAGAATTTTGAATCCTACAAAACTAAGTTTCACATTTGA
The DNA here is from genome assembly GCA_008750895.1 of Mirza zaza. Classification (NCBI taxonomy): domain Eukaryota; kingdom Metazoa; phylum Chordata; class Mammalia; order Primates; family Cheirogaleidae; genus Mirza; species Mirza zaza. The sequence goes on along the minus strand of VSMD01079603.1, from coordinate 28,425 downwards.
TGGATAAATTAAGTCTTTTCCAGACAAGCAAATGCTGAGGGAATTCGCCAAATCCAGACCTGCCCTGCAGGAAGTTCTCAGAACTGCACTATACATAGATCACCACAATAGATACCCACCAGTGTAAAAACTCGCAAAAGGTAGAGGTCAGAGCCCAGCCTAAATAATGGCTCAAGACGTAAAACAGAGCAATAATGTTCTACTCAACAGGATTAACAGAAATCCACACTACTTATCAATTCTTTCAAAAAATGTGAATGGCCTGAACTCCCCACTCAAGAGACATAGGCTGGCTGAATGGATAAAGAAACACAAGCCAAGTACCTCCTGTCCCCAGGAAACACAACTAATCCACAAAGATTTAATCAGATTCAAGGTAAAGGGATGGAAAACAATAGTCCATGCAAATGGAAACCAAAAGAAAGCTGGTGTAGCAATTCTAATATCAGACAATATAGACTTCAAATCAACAAAAGTAAAGAAAGACAAAGATGGTCATTATGTAATGGTAAAGGGAACAATTCAACAAGAAGACACAACAATTCTAAATATCTATGGACCCAACATAGGTGCATCCAGATTCATACAGCAAATCCTACTTCATCTAAACAAAATGATAAACAGCAGCACCGTAATAGACAGGGACTTCAACACCCCTCTGACAGAATGGGACAAATTCTCCAAACAGAAAATAAACAAAGAAACAATGGACTTGAACAAAACTTTAGAACAAATGGGCCTAACGCACATTTACAAAACATTCTACCCCAAAACCACTGAATATTCATTCTTTTCATCAGCCCATGGAACATTCTCTAAAACTTGACCACATCCTAGGCTACCAAACATGTCTCAACAAATTCAAAAAAGTAGAAATTATACCATGTATCTCCTCAGACCACAGTGGAATAAAATTAGAAATCAACTCCAAGAGAAATATTCATCTCTACACAAAGTCATGGAAACTAAACAACCTATTGCTGAATGATAGTTGGGTCACAGAAGAAATTAAGATGGGAATCTAAAGATTCTTTGAACTAAATGATAAGGGGGACTCAAGTTATTAAAATCAGTGGGATACAGCTAAAGTAGTCCTGAGAGGAAAAATTCATAACCATAAAATGCCTATACCCAAAAGACAGAAATATCACAAATCAACAATCTAATGAATCATATCAAAGAAGTAGAAAAGGATGAACAAATCAATCCCAAACTGAGCAGAAGAAAAGAAATAACTAAGATCAGAGCAGAACTAAATGAAATCGATAACAAAAGAACTATACAGAAGAACAATGAAACATAAAGATGGTTCTTTAAAAAGACAAACAAAATTGACAGGCCTCGCACTAGATTAACCAAAAACAGAAAAGAAAGAACTGTAATAAGCTCAATCAGAAATGAAAAAGGAGAAATTACAACTGATACCACAGAAATAATAAATATCACCTCTGAATAGTACAAAAATCTCTATGCACTTATGCACTTGAAAATGTGGAGGAAATGGACAAATTCTTAGAAACATACAGCCTCCCTAGGCTCACTGAGGAAGAAACAGAATTCCGGAAGAGACTAGTATCAAGTCCCAAAATTGAAATAAAAATAAAATATCTTCCAACAAAAAAAGTCTCAGACCAGATGGTTTCATACCCGAATTTTAGCAGACCTATAAAGAAGAACTGGTACCTATCCTGCACAAATTATTCCATAATATTGAGAAGGAAGGAATCCTCTCCTACAGATTGTATGAAGCCAACATCACCTTGATACCAAAGTCAAGAAAGGACTCAATGAAAAAGGAAAACTATAGACCCATATACTTTATGAATATAGATGCAAAAATTCTCAGTAAAATCCTAGCAAACCGAATTCTGGTGCTTATCAAAAAATAATCGATCACGACCAAGTGGGCTTCATCCCAGAGATGCAGGGATGGTTCAACATATGCAAATCTATAAATGTAATTCACCATATAAATAGAAGCAAAAACAAAGACCATATGATCCTCTCAGTAGATCCAGAAAAAGCATTTGACAAAATTCAGCACCCTTTTATGATAGCAATACTTAACAAAATAGGCATAGATGGGACTTACCTCAAAATCATACAAGCCACATATGACAAACCCACAGCCAACTTGTACTTCATGGGGAAAAATTGAAAGCATTCCTGCTTAAAAGTGGAAGCAGACAAGGTTGCCCATTATCACCACTTGTATTTGACATAGTGCTGGAAGTCCTTGCCAGAGCAATCACACAAGAGAAGGAAATCAAGGTCATCCTAGTGGGGACAGAATAGGTCAAACTATCGCTCTTTTTTGATGATATGATCTTATATCTGGAAAACCCCAAAGATTCTGCCATGAGACTACTGGAATTGATAAACAAATTCAGTAAAGTCTCAGGTTACAAAATCAACGTACACAAATCAGTAGTATTCATATATGCCAACAACAGTCAAACTGAGAACCAAATCAAAGGCTCAATGTTATTCACAATAGCAACAAAGAAAATAAAATACCTAGGAATATATTTAACTAAGGAGGTGAAAGAACTCTACAGGGACAACTACAAAACACTGAGGAAGGATATGGCAGAGGATGTAAACAGATGGAAAAAGATACTCATTAATCAGAAGAATCAACATTGTTAAAATGTCTATATTATTCAAAGTGATCTACAGATTCAACACAATCCTTATTACAATAGCCACATTAATTTTTTCTGATCAGAAAAAAATTCTATACTTCATATAGAACCAGAGAAGACCCTGTATAGCCAAAGCAAACTTAAGCAAAAAGAATATATTGTGAGGCATCAATTTACCAGACTTCAAGCTATACTACAAGGCTATAGTAAGTAAAACAGCATGGGACTGGCACAAGAACAGAGACATAGACCAATGGATCAGAACAGAAAATCGAGATATAAGACCATCCTCACACTGCTATCTGACCTTTGACAAAGCAGAAAAAATCATACACTGTGAGAAAGAATCCTTATTCAATAAATGGTACTTGGAAAATTGGATAGTCACACATAGAAGATTGAAACAGGATCCACGCCTTTCACCATTCACAAAAATTAACTCATAATGGATAACACACTTAACCTAAGGCATTAAACTATAAGAATTCTAGAAGAAAATGTTGGAAAAACTCTTATAGACATCAGCCTAGGCAAAGAATTTATGAAGAATACCCCAAAGCAATCACAGGAATAACAAAAATTAATAAATGAGACCTGATCAAATTGAAAAGCTTTAAGGAAAGCTTTTAGTCAAGGAAACTATAATTAGAGTGAATAGAAAACCTACAGAAGGGGAGAAAATACTGTCACATTATACATCTGATAAAGGGTTGATAACTAGAATCTATATATAACTCAGGAAAATCAGAAAGACAAAAATCAAACAACCCCATTAAAAAGTAGGCAAAGGACATAAACAGAAACTTTTCAAAAGAAGATAAAGAACAGAAGCTTTTCAAAAGTAGATACACTTACGGCCAACAAACATATTAAAAAATGCTCAACATCTCTAATTATCAGGGAAATGCAAATCAAAACCACAATGAGATATAACTTAACTCCAGTGAGAATGGCTTTTATCAAAAAGTCCCAAAACAACAAATCTTGGTGTAAATGTGCGGAGATAGGAACACTCATACACTGCTGGTGGGACTGCATACTAGTACAACCTCTATGGAAAGTAATATGGAGATACCTCAAAAAACTAAAAGTATAACTATGATTTGATCCAGTAATGCCACTACTGGGTATTTACCCAAAGGAAAAAAAAGATATCTGCACTCAAATGTTTATAGTAGCAAAATTAATAATTGCAAAGATGTGGAAACAATCCAAGTGCCCATCAATACATGAGTGGATTAATAAAATGTGGTATATGTATACCATGGAGTACTACTCAGCCATAAAAAATGGTGAATTGATACCTCTTGTATTATCCTGGATTGAGCTGGAGCCCATTTTTCTAAATGAAGTATCACAAAAATGTAAAAACAAACACCGCATGTACTTACCATGAAATTAGTACTAATTGATCAACACTCATGTGCAAATACGGAAGTAACATTCATCAGGAATCAGGTAGGTGGGAGGAATGAGCAGGGGATGGGCACGCTTGTAGCTTTGAATCAGGCAGTGCAAAGGCAATTCATATGAGCAAAGCATTTGTACCCCCATAAGATTCTGAAAAAAAGTAAGAAAAAAAAATCAATTGATCAAAAAAGAAAGCAGTAATGGAGAAAGTGAAGAACAAAAATGATATGACATATGGAAAAAATGTAGCAAAATAGCAGAAATAAATCCTTCCTCATTAATAATTTCTTTCAATGCAAGTGAGTTAAATTCACCAATCAAAAGGCAAAGATTGACAGAATTAATTTTAAAAACATGATCCATTGATGTACTGTCCAGAAGAGGCTAACATTCAGATACAAAGATACAAATAAGGTGAAAGTAAATGATGGAAAAAACATATTCCATGCAAGTAGTAACAAAAGGAGAGCAAAGGTGCTTACCTCAGACAAAACAAACTTCAAGTAAAAGAATTCTTACAAAAGACAAGGAAGATATTATACATTTATAAATGGGTCACTCCTTCAAAAAGATGTAACAAGTATAAACACAAAGACACCTAACAACAGAGCCCTAGAACATATGATTTCATCATTACATACTGTACACACATAACAAAAATTGATAGAAATGAAGAGAGAAATAGCCAATTCTACAATAAAAGCTGGAGACTTCAAAACCCCCTTTCAATAATGAGACAATTAGAGAGAAAATCAAGAACAAAAGAGAAGACATAAACAAAAGATTAAATACACTAGACTGAACAAATGTACATAAAACGCTCCACCCAACAAGAACAGAATGCATATTCCTCTCAAGTGCACATAAACATTCTCCAGGATAGACATACGTTAGACCACAAAAGAAGTCTTTATATATTTGAATAGATATCATCCAATGTATTTTTTCCAACTAAAATGGCATGAAGTTAGAAATCAATAACAGAAGGAAGAGTGGAAAATTCACAAAGTGAAGAAATTAAACTACATACTCTTAAACAAACAATATGTTAAAAAATAAATCACAAGTGAAATTAGAAAATACTTACAGATAAAGGAAAACAAAAACAGAACATATCAAACTTTATGAGATTGATCAAAACTAGTTCTCAGAGGGAAGTTTATATCCATAGATGTCTACATTAAGAAAGCAGAAAGTGCTCAATAAAAAACCTAATTTTACACACAAAATAGGTAGAAAAGAGAATATTAAATCCAAATGCAGGAGAAGGAAGGAAATAATAAAGAGCTGAGACAGAATTAATAGAGAATAGAAAAAGCAATAGTTTAAATGAAACCAGAAGTTCGTACTTAAAGAAGATTAAGAAAATTGACAAACCTTTAGCTAGATTTGTCAAGAAAAAAAACAAAGAAGAGACTCAAGTTATTGAAATTAGAAATGCAAGTGTAGAACATCTGCTAGATTCTAGAACAGGAGGATTCAGCCACCATATCTCCACAGAAACATTGATTTTAACAACCACCAATTGATGGTGCTATTGTTTCAATGTTTGTCCCCTCAAACCTCATATTGAAATTTGATCCCCAATGTTTGAAGTGGGGCCTAATGGGAGATGTTTGGGTCATGGGAGCTGATTCCTCATGAGTACATTAATGCTTTCCCTGTAATGGGGTGAGTGAGTACTCACTGGTATTAGTTCCCATGAGAACACATTGTTAAAAAGAGCCTGGTACATCTTCCTCTCTCTTGTTTCTCTTTTGTCACGTGATCTTTGCACACACCAGCTCCCCTTTGTCTTCCACCATCAGTGGAAGCAGCCTGAAGCCCTCATCAGAAGCAGATGTTTCTTGTACAACCTGCAGAACTATGGACCAAATAAACCTCTTTTCTTTATAAATCACTCTGCCTCAGTTGTTCCTTTAGAGCAATGTAGAATGGACTAAGACAAAAAATTGGTAATGATGAATGGGTTGTCACCATAAAGATAAATGAAAATGTGGAAGCAGCTTTGGAACTGGGTAATGGTAATGGCCAGAGGTTTGAAGAGGGCTCTGAAGAAAACAAGATGTGGAAAAGTTTGGAACTTCTTTGAGATTGGTTAAGTGGTTGTGACCAAATGCTGCTAGAACTATGTACAGTAAAGGCAATGCCAATGAGGTCTCAGATAAAAATGAGGAACTTATTTGGAACTAGAGCAAAGGTCACCCTTTTTGCACCAGAGCAAAGACTTGGCTGCATTGTATCTATACCTTAGGGCTTTGTGGAAGCCCAAACTCAAGAGTAGTGACATAGGGTATCTGGCAGAAGAAATTCTAAGTAGCAAAGCCTCCAAGAAGTGGCATGTCTGCTTTTAACAGTGTACAATCAGACACAGCAGCAAACGAATGAGCTAAAGTTGGAATTTATAATCAAAAGAAAAGCAGAACATGAAAATTTGGAAAATTTGAAGCCTGGCCATCCATGTGTTAGAGAAGGAAAGAGTATTTTCAGGTGAAGAATCCAAGGGTGCCATGGAGCAACCACTTGCTAGAGAGATTAGCATGGATAAAAGGGATCCAGGAGCCAGTAGTAAAGATAATGAGAAAAAGGCCCCATGGCATTTCAGAAACCTTTGAGGCTGCCCCTCCCACCACAGGTCCACAGGCCTAGGAGGACAGAATGGTTTTGGGGGACAGGGCCAGGGCACTTCTGCCCTGTGCCACCTCAGGATGCTGCTTTCCACATCCCAGCCCCTTGGCTCCAGCCATGGCTGACATGGCCCCAGGTACTGCTTAGCCATCACTACAGAGATCACAAATGGTAAGCCTTAGCAGCATCCACACAGTGCTAAGTCTGCAGGCACCCAGAATTCAAGAGTGGAAGAAGCTTGTTGGCATCCTCTTAGATTTCAAAGGATGTATTGGAGAGCCTGGGTGCCAAGGCAAAAGCCTGCTGCATAGGCGGAATGGCCACAGAGAGCCTCTACTAAGGAAATGCTGGCTGAAAATGTGGAGTTGGAGCCCCCATAGAGAGTCCTCGCCAGGATACTGCCTAGTGGAGTTGCGGGAGCCCCAGAATTACAGAGGTACCAACTGCATGCAACCTCAGCCTAGAAAAGCTGCACATATTCAACTCCAATGCATGAGAGCAGCCATGTGGGCTGCAGCAAGCAAAGACATAGGGGCAGGATGCTCAAGGCCTTAAGAGCCCACTCCTCACACAAATGTGGCCAGGATATAGAACATGGAGTCAAAGGACAGTTTGGAGCTTTAAGATTAAATGTTTGTCCTGCTAAGTTTCAAACTTGTGTGGGGCCTGTTATGCCTTTCTTTTGGAAAGGGAATTTTACCAAATGTTTGTACTCCCATGTAGCTTGGCAATGAATAATTTGTTTTTGATTGTACAGGCCCACGGTTAAGAAACTTGCCTTGAGTCTCAGGTGAAACTTTGGACGTTGGACTTTTAAGCCGATGCTGCAACAAGTTAAGACTTTGGGGGACCATAGGAATGAAATGATTGTATTTTGTATGTGAGAAAGACATGAGTTTTAGGGGGCGAGGGGCAGAATGCTATAGTTTGGATATTTGTCCCCCCAAAACTCATGTTGAAATTTGATTTCCAATGTTGTAGGTGGAGCTTAGCGTAAGGTATTCCAATGTTGTAGGTGGAGCTTAGCGTAAGGTATTCAGGTCATACAGGCGGATTCCTCAGGAATAGAATAATGCCCTCCCTGGAGGTGGGGTGGTGAGTGAGTACTTATTAGTTCCTGTGAGAGCTGGTTGTTAAAAAAAAAAAAGCCTGGCACCTCCCTTTTTCTCTTGTTTCCTCTCTTGCCCTGTGGTCTGCACATGCTGGCTCCCGTTAGCCTTCTGCCATGAGTGGAAGCAGCCTAAAGCCCTCACCAGAAGCAGATGCTGGCATAACGCTTCTTGTATAGCCTGCAGAACCGTGAACCAAATAAACCTCTTTTCTTTATAAATTACCCAGCCTCAGATATTCCTTTATAGCAACATAAAACAGACTAAGAAAAATGAGAAAGCCTTTATGGGAGCCCATGATTCCAGCTTAGAAGTTGCAGCTCCCTGCTGGAATGAAAAAATCCAAGAATAGATGCACTGAAGAAGGTAAATGTAACAATTCCAATTCACCTATATCACCCCTTCCCCAAGATGGCAGAGCTCAATGCCAAGAGAGACCTCCTCAGCTTATGATTTCTCCTAGAGGGGAAAGTAAAATGAGTGCACAGATACCCTAGTCTTGCAAGAAGTTGCAAAAGACAAAACTCCCACTTCTGTATCACCCCACCCAGAACCCTGAGGGGATCAATACTGGGGACAGGTAGGAGCAGGGAAAAGGGGGATGAGCTCTCAGCAACTGCCACACATATCTTGACAACTGACTGCAGATCCTACTAATTGGCTCATGGATTCCACCAAAAGTCCCACCCATGAACCCCATAGGATGCCTCACCTGCAGACCTGCCCCAACTATTCAACATCACCCACCCCCAAGACTCCACATGCTCCATCCCCTAGATCTAGCACCCTGTACTCCCCAACAGATGGTGTGCAAGAGCCTCCACAGACAGCACATAGACATCAGCAGCTAGCACAGCTCTGCTGGATTGAGAGAAAGTGCTCAACCTTGACACTTTAAGGCATTCCCCTATGGAAAAGCCCAGGATCTGATGGCCACACTGGTGAATTCTACAGAACATAAAGAAGTAACACCAGTCTTCTCAAACTCTTCCAAACAATTGAAGAAGAGGGAACACTTCCAAACTCATTTTATGAGGCCAGCATTACTCTGATACCAAAGCCAGACAAGAATAATACAAGAAAAGAAAATTACAGGCCAATATCCCTGATGAATACAGATGCAAAAATCCTCAACAGAATACTTTCAAAACAAAGTCAACAGCATATTAAAAAGATCATTTACCATGACCAAGTGGGATTTATCCCTGGGATACAAGGATGGTTTACCATATGCCAATCAATAAATGTGATGCACCACATTAACAGAATAAAGGATAAAAATCAAATGAGCAGCTCAATAGATGCAGAAAATGAATTTGACAAAATTTAACATCTTTTCATGATTAAAACTCTTATCAAATTAGGTATAGATGGAAACTACCTCAATATATTAGAGGCTGTATATGACAAATCTATAGCTAACATATTATTCTACAGTGAAATTTTCCTCTACAATAAGGAACAAGACAAGGATATTAACTCTCACTGCTTCTACTCAACGTAGTACTGGAAGCCCTAGCAAGAGCAATTAGGTAAAATAATAATAATAATAACGATGCATCCATATAGGAAAGTAAGAAGTAAAATTGTCTCTGTTTTCCCATAACATGATCTTATATATAGAAAATCCTAAAGGTTCTACTAAAAACCTGTTAGAACCAATAAATGAATTCAGTATAGTTTCAGGATACAAAATCAAAATACAAAAGTCAGTTACATTTCTATACACTAATAAGGACCTATCCTAAAAAGACATTAATAAAATAATCTCATTTATAATAGTAACAAAGGGAATAAAATATATAAAATAAATTTAATAAAGTAAAAGATGTATATACTGAATATTATAAAACATTGTAAAAATATATTGAAGACACAAATTATAAGATATCCATGTTCATTAATTTGAAGAAGTAATATTGTTAAAATGTACTTTTCCCCAAAATAGTCTATAGATTCAAAATAATCCCTATCAAAATTTCAATGGCATTTTTTCCACAGAAATAGAAAAAAAATCCTAAAATTCATATGGAACCACAGAAGACTTCAAATAGCCAAACCAAATTTGAGGAAGAAGAATTAAGTTGGAGGCATCAGACTTCCTGATTTCAAATTATATTACAACACTTTAGTAATCAAGATAGTATGCTACTGCATAAGAAAGATATATAGACCAATGGAACAGAATAGAGAGCCCAGAAATCAACCCAAGCATATTCAATCAACTAATATTTGACAAAGATGCCAAGAATACAAATGGGGAAAGGATGTCTCTTCAATAAATGGTTCTAAGAAAACTGGATATCCATATACAAAACAATGAAATTAGACTCATATCTTACACCATACCAAAAAATCAACTCTAAGTGGGTTAAAGACTTAAACACAAGACCTGAAACTAAAACTCCTCAAAGAAAACGTAAGGAAAAAGCTCCCTGACATCCATCTTGGCAATGGTTTTTCAGGATTTGATCCCCAAAGCATAGGCAATAAAAGCAAAAATAAACAAGTGGTATTACATCAAACTAAAAAGTGTCTGCATGGTGAAAAAAAAAAAACAATCAATAAAATGAAAAGGTGACCTACAAAATGAGATAAAATATTAGCAAACTATATATCTGATAAAGGGTTAATCTCCAAAATATATAAGGAATTCCTTAAACTCAATAGCAAAAAGCCAAATAACCAGATTTTGAAATGGGGAAAGGACCTGCATACACATTTTTCAAAAGAAAACATACAGATGCCCAACAGATAAATGAAAAGGTCTTCAACATCACTAATCATCAGAGAAATGCAAATAAAAACCACAGTTATACATAACCTCATACTTGGTAGAATGGTTATTTAAAAAAATAAGTCCTGATGAGGATGTAGAGAAAAGAAAACTCTTGTACACTGTTGGTGGCAATGTAAATTGGTACAGCAGCCATTATGGAAAACAGCATAGAGGTTCCTAAAAAAATAAAAGTAGAAGTATCATATGAACTAGCAATTCCACATCTGGTATTTTTCCAGATTAGGCTAGTGAAGAGATACCCTCATTTCTATGTTTATTGCAGGACTGTTCACAATAGCCAAGATACAGAAACAACCAAAATGTACATCAATGGATGAATAGATAAAAAGCTGTGACATATATATGTACATACACAATAGAATATTGCTTAGTCTTATAAAAGAGGGAAATCCTGCCATTTGTGACAACATGGATGGGCCTGCAAAATATTAAGTGAAATAAGCCAGACACAGAAAGACAAATATTGTATGATCTCACTTATATGTGGAATCTAAAATAATCAAACTCATAGAAGCAGAGAGTACAATGTTGGTAGGCAGGATCTGGGGAAGGGGGGAATGAGGAGGTGATGGCCAAAGGATACAAAGTTTTGATTATGCAATATAAATAAGTTCTGGAGACCTACGTATGATATTGTGGTATAATAAGAAACATATTTGTGGTCTCTACTTCTGGTTCTTGGCACAGAGCTCTGGAAACCCTTATAATTTCTTGAGCAATAGCAGTGCTAGGTGCATCTTCATTCTAATATTTGGTCTTCGACTCTAGTTTCTGACATGGAGCTCCTAATCCCTTGGAATTTCCTGGGAACCATCTTTTGTTCTAATGAGACAACTCTTGGTGGGCTCCTGGCTAGGGGCTTGTCATTAAAAAGACCAAGTTATGATTAGAAGCTTGGAACTTTAAACTCTATTCCTCATCCTCTGAGAAGGGGCAAGAGGGTGGAGATTGAGTTAATAATCAATCATGTCTATGTGATGACACCTCCATGAAAGTCCCTGAACTACAGGGTTAGAAGAGCTCTGGGCTGATGAACACATCTATGCGCCAGAAGGGTGGCATGCCCCAATGTCACCGGGACAGAAGCTCTTGCACTTAGGACCTGTCCAGACCTCACCCCATATATCTCTTCATCTGGAGGTACATCTGTATCCCTTATCATATGCTGTATTAATATAATAAACCAGTAAATGTAAGTAAGCATTTCCCTGAGTTCTGGGTGCCACTCTAGCAAATTAACTGAACTCGAGTAGGGGATCATTAGCAGCCCCAATTTGTAGCTGGTAGGTCAGAAGCACGGATAAAATAATCTGGGGCTTTGGACTGGCATCAGAAGCGGGGGTAGGCAGTCTTGTTGGACTGAGCCCTTAACCTGTGAGATCTGACTCTAACTCCTGGCAGAGAGTGTTGGAATTGAATTGAATTATAGGACACCCTGTTGGTGTCCACTGCAGAATTGCTTTTTGGTCACAGAAGTCTTTTGTGTTGAGTGATATGTGTGAGAATAGGAAGAACACTTTGTTTTTTTCCCCTAACTATTACACTATACACTAATATAGAGCATAATGCACATAGCTTACAATACTGTAATGTATACTTAAAATTTTCTAAAGTGGTAGAAATGTTAAGTGTTCTCACCAAACACACACAAAGATAATAAAGGGAGTGGGAGGAAACTTTGAGAGGTGATGGATATATTTATGCCCTTAATGATGGTATATACATTAAATTTGTAGAGCTTTTTACATGTCAATCATATCTCAGTGAAATGGTTTAAAAATGATATGAAATGTGGGAACATTACTGGTGAACTTACAGAAATATAAAGTAGTATAAAAGCATACTACGGACAACTGTAAACCAAAAATTTTATAACCTAGATAAAATGGGCAACTTTTGTAGAAAGACACAAACTACCAAAACTAACTGAAGAAGAAATACAAAATCTGATGAGACATGTTAACAGGTGAAGAGAATGAATCAGTAACCAAAAACTTCCCAGCAAAGAAAAGTTCAGGATCAGATGGTTTCACTGTTGAATTGTACCAAACATTTAAAAGTAATTAATACAAATACATTTTAATGTACTCCAAAAATTAGAAGAGAATGGAACAATTCCTAACTCATTCTATGAGGGCAGCCTTAACCTGATACCCAAAGCCTGACAAAAACGTCACAAGAAAAGTACAAATCAATATCCCTTATGAATGTAGACATAAAAATTCTCAAAAAATCCCATCAATAACTATCAAATTGAATCTAATAGTATATTAAAATATTATACTCCATGACCAAGTGGGATTTATCCAAGAGCACACATTTAGTTCAATATATGAAAATCAATATAATATACCATAGTAAGAGAATGAAAAAAAAAAATCACGTGATCTTATAAACTGATACAGGAAAAGCCTTTAACAAAATCCAATTTCCTACCATGATAAAAACACACTATAACTAGGAATAGAAGAGAACTTCCTTAACATGATAAACCCATAGCTAATATTGTGCTTAAGGATGAAATACTTTCCCCTGTAATCAGAAACAAGACAAAGATGCCCACTTTCACATCAATTCAACATTGTATTGGAAGTCTAGCCAGATAATTAGGCAAGAAAAAGGAATAAATGACATATAAATTGTAAAGGAATAGTGAAACTATCTCTGTTTATTGTTGACATGATCCTATACATAGAAAATCCCAAGAATCCACAAAAAAGTTACTAGAGCTAATAAACAAATTCAGCCAAATTACAGGGTGAAAGATCAAAAATCAGTCATGCTTTTTATACACCTGAAGTGAACAATCTGAAAAGGAAATTAAGAAAACAATTCCATTTATGATAGCATCTAAATAATGAAACATTTAGAAATTAATTTGAGCAAGGAGATGTAAAACTTGTACATTGGAAACTATAAAATATTGCAAAAAGAAATTAAAGAAGACCTAAATAAATGGGAGACATTCTGTGTTTATGATTGGAGGACTTAATATTTTTAAGATGGAAATTTACCCTATATTGATATATATTATAGATTCGATGCAAACCCAATGAAAATTCTAAGGCCTTTTTTTCAGATATGGAAAAGATGATCCTCAAATTCATATGCAATTGCAGGGTCCCCAAATAGTCAAAACAATCCTGAAAAAGAAGAAAGTTGGAGGTCTCATACTACTCTATTTCAAAACTTACTACAAAGCTACAGTAATCAAGATAGTGTGGTATTGCCATAGGAATACACAGATAGACAATGGAATAGAACTGAATATCCATAAATAAACTCATACATTATGGCCAATTCATTTTCAAGAAAGGTTCCAATGAGGAAAGAATTGCCTCTTCAAAAAAATAAAATGGTTCTGGGACAACTGAATATCCCCATGCAAAACGTTGAATTTAGATGCTTCCCTCATATAATACACAAAAATTAACTCAAAATGGATTCATGACCTAATATAAGAGCTAAAATTATAAAATTCTTAGAAGAAACCATACAAATCTTCATGACCTTGGATTTGGCAATGGTCTTTTAGATATGACATCAAAAGCATAAGCTTCAAAAGAAAAAATAAATTGGACCTCATCAAAATTAAAAATTTCTGTGTATCAAAGGACACTATCAAGAAAGTGAAATGATAACCCAAAGGATGGGAGAAAATATTTGCAAATCATGCATTTGATAAAGGTCTAATGTTAATAATAAGCAAAGAAATTATACAACTCAAAAAATTAACAACTCAATTTAAAATGGGTAAAGTACATTGACATTTCTCCAAAAAATACACATACATATCTGCAAAAATATATGCAAATGGCAAAACAAGGATAAGAAAATTTGCTCCACATCATTAATCATTAGGAAAATGCAAATCAAATCCCAGTGAGATACTGCTTTATATCCACTAGGATCTAGGATGCCTATAACAATAGTAATAAAAACAAACTAAAACAAATGTTGGTGAGAATTTGGAAAAATTGGAACATTGCTGGTGGGAATGTAAAATGGTGCAGCTGCTGTGGTGAGCAATTTGGATGTTCCTCAGTAAGTAAAACATACAATTACCATATGACCCAGCATATGACCTCAGTGTATCTGAGATATTAATATTTTATGAGGAAGGAAATTAGGAAAAAAATGTCTAATAAGTCTCTTAGAAGGGTAAGAAATACCAGCTAGTGTAATTTCAACATGTCTTTTTCAATTGGACCAGTGAACAATGGTATCTCACAATTTCATATAATTATTGGCCATTATTATCTTTGTGCATGTGTGACATGGCTTTTAAAACCATTTGCCAAACTTTTGGAGGTACTAGTGTTTACTGATTTGCAAGAGCTACTTCATATTATAGTAGGTATATTAACAGTTTATCATACATATTGTCATATACATTTTTATGCAGCCGCATCTTTCAATCTCTTTTATATCCCCCCTTCATTGTAATATATAGGAAAGCCTTTACCATGCCAATATTACATAACTTATTAAAAATAACATATATTCAATTTGTAAAAAAGGGAAAAAAGGAATTTTGAGAAAGTTAACCCCATCTGATTTTACTCGGTGTATGTTTTAGTTGGGAATCTGAGCTTATTTCTTATAAATACTAGTTATTCTGTTGCCACAATATTTCTAGACTATTTTATCCCATTCTTGTTTGATTAAAATGTCACCTTTTATTTTTTCTTTCTTTATTACTGTTTCTGCAATGAATCTATATTTTCATGACTTCTTCATTTAAACTTTTCACATTATTCTGAATTTTGGTAACAATATCTCTAGCTAATAAATTGAGAATATCAGAGCTAGCAAATTTCTAAATGGAGCTACTTGCTTTTCTCTGAAAGGTTCAGATTTTTGTCCAAATATCCCATAAAGCAACACCCCTTCTCAAAGTGAATCCATGGACTCTTTTCCCACAGGTAGCAAACTGTACCAGTCCATACCATAAAGATATAAGAAGCTTGCATCCTAATGTAAATGTGCTCGCTGCTACTTTTATCAAGAAAAACCTGGTATGAAAATAATGTATAATTTGATGTAGTCAATTTAAATAAATTCTGGCACGAATTCCTTTTTTTTTTTTTACTACAGACTAGCACTTTAAGTAATATCATTCAAGAACGATCATGTTCCAACTTTTAAAATTTTAAAATTTAATTTTAAATTAATATGAAAAATTACTTCTCAACTCAAATTACTTGGCCTTTTGATTTTAATTTTAATTTCCTCCAGGTCTGTATACAGTGACAGAATCCACTGCATGCTAGTATTTCAGTTCCTTTGATATTACTATTTCCCCTTACAAATTAATAAACTGATATGCTGGATTCTGTCAGTCTCGTGACCTTGTTAAATGTAAGTTCTCCCCATACAGATAGATCTTATTTTTCTGTTATGGGGAAATTGAGCTTCTGAGCGGGTATAGTCGAGGGCTAGATGTTGTACACTTTTTTCAAAAGTCATAAAAGTACTGAGCGCTATCATGGAAAACTTTCTTGAGGACATCCAGCAGACCTGGTAACACAGAGACACATCCTTTGGCACGGCCAACAGCCTTTTCCGTTTTGAAACTCCAAGAGAGTTTCAAGGGAGTCATAGGGGAATATTGATGTCCCCTACCACCAATCAATCTGATTAATGGGACCTTAATGATAAAATGATAAAATTAACTGGAGAGTCCAACCATGTATGTGAGTTATGGATATAACATCTCAGATAACTCACAGTGTTTATCACAAACTGTAGTACATGAAATAGTGTGTTTCTAATACCAGAGAGCAAGTTACCTCAGATATATGTGTCAGGATTTCTCCATAAGTTACAAAAGAGATGTGAGAAATTGTTAGAGGAGGGGCAGATCATTTAATAAATGATACTGGTATTATGTAGAAAGGATCCACTTCCATTGTCCTCTATGTGTCACCAGCCAAAATTCATTCTAGGTAAATCAGTGTTTCTCTTTCTTCTCCCACCCCTTTAAAAACACTCATTAAGACACTTAATCTTCCCGGACGGAATTAGTTCGTGTGTATCAGGATCTAACTTGTTTTCCCAAATGACTAGCTAATTATTCCAACATCCTTCATGAAATGTGCAAAAAGGAGTTAACATAGTAGGCCTGAGATTGCTCTCTTTAGAATGTCCTGTTTTCTGGTTTGGCCCTGGAGTTTGGGAACTGGACTAAGGGAGAATTCCCACCACTCCTAGAACTTGTAAGAATGGCCTCACTGTGCCTAAATATTTTGTGCAGATATTGTGGTTTATGCTAAATAATTTCTTTCCTTCTGGCATTCTGGAAGTTTGGTACATGCTAGGCACAGGGTATGTATGTGGAAAGCCCCCAATAAAAATCTTGGGCATTGGGTCTCTAATGTCCTTGGAAGACAACATTTCACATATATTGCCACAATCTGTTTGGAGAAATTAAACATATCCTGCATGATTAGGACTCTTGGAAGCTTGAGCCTAGTTTCTTCTTTACTTCACTTCATGTTTCTTTTCCCTTTGCTGATTGGGTTTTGTATCCTTCCACTGTAATAAGCCACAGTTGTTAAGTACAACCATACGCTGAGTCCTGTGAGTCCTGCTAGCAAGTCATTGAACATGTGGGTGGTTTTAAGGACCCCCAGAACATTGAATATTTCACTTTTTTCTATGAATCTGAACTGTTATCCTAATATAAATGTCTATACATGGGCTCTCTATGTTCCATTTATCTTTTCTGAGTCGCTTCTACTCTATTTTAATACCATAGCTTGCTTTTAAAAATTTTAGATTCCTGCCCAACCTTCAAATTATTTTTCTTTCAAAAATTTCTGAACTATTTATGGGTTTGTGTGTGCACAGAAATCTATAAGGTTTCTTAAACCTCTAAGAAAACTAAGAACCTCTAAAAGGCAAATGGGAAAAATCTATAAATACTCCATTCATGAAAAAGAAAATTCAACTGGCTGAACTTCTGAAAATAGGTTTAATTTCATTAATAATACCAAAACAATGCAATACACATAATCCAATTCCCTTGGTAAATGACTTAAAAATTAAGAATATATGCTGCTAGGGTCATAAACTCATTAAAACAGTATCTACCAAGCTCACCATCCCTTTCTAAGATAAACTATCCAGCCTATAGCTCTACTTTAAAGGAAGAAATCCTTGTTTGATTATTGAGCAAAGGATGACCACTGACCTGGACCAGCATTGAACACCTGGCCCAAGGATGCACACAGATAAACAGAGAAGGGGAAGGATCAGGTATGTTAATGGCAGAAAACACAGATCTCTGAATGGCTGTCTAATCAAATAGGACAGGTTAACCACTGGAGTGAAGGTATAAAGCCATTAGGTTAGGAAATGGGCTTAAAAGAAGGTGAGTGTTCATAGAGTTGGTGAGAGAGATTGGAGGTGTCACCATGAAGGGGGTGGATGTCCTTCTAGAAAATATTTGAAGGATGGGCTGGGTGTGGTGGCTCACGCCTGTAATTCTAACACTCTGGGAGGCCAAGGTGGGCGGATAGCTCAAGGTCAGGAGTTCAAAACCAGCCTGAGCAAGAGCGAGACCCCGTCTCTACTATAAATAGAAAGAAATTAATTGGCCAACTAATATATATAGAAAAAATTAGCCGGGCATGGTGGCACATGCCTGTAGTCCCAGCTACTCGGGAGGCTGAGGCAGAAGGATTGCTTGAGCCCAGGAGTTTGAGGTTGCTGTGAGGTAGGCTGACGCCACGGCACTCACTCTAGCCTGGGCAACAAAGTGAGACTCTGTTTCAAAAAAATAAAGAAAGAAAATATTTGAAGGATGGACAAGCCTTTAACAGACAGAGATTATAGGGAGCTGGGGATAACTGGAGGGAAGGGACAAAGTGAGTAAGAAAGGTGACTCCTCTAGGCACAAGGAATTGTGTGAATAAGCTGTGGTGCAGACAATGACTGTGAAAAGCCTATATTTATCTGTAAAGGATTATATATTTCATGTGCCACCCTAAAAGGCATTAGATACAAAAGGTTTTAGAGTTAAGTTCTAAGGTATCTTTAAGCCACAGACTACCTCATACAAACCATTTCTGAGATTAGAAAATGAAAAGAAACTATTCAAACTCATTTAATGAATGTAATATAACAAACCCATAACGAGAAAACTACAGAATCAAAAAATAAAATTATAGGCCAATTTCAATCATTATTAAGAATGAAAAATGTGGCAAGTTAAATCCAACAGTATATTAAAAAAATAATAAAAAAATCCTGTGACAGAACTTCAAGGAGATAGGCATATCCACAATTGTAAATAGGCATATCCATAATTATAGTCAGAGATTTCAGCACCTCTCTTTCGATAACAAGTAGAGATAAAATAAGTAAAGATATATAACAGAAGACCTAAACAACATTATGAGCCAACTAGACTTAATTGTCATCTATAGAATAGTCCATGCAATAACAGAATATACATTCTCTTCAAGTGGACATGGAATATTTACCAAGATTAACCATATTCTGGGCCATAAATGAAATCTCAATAAATTAAAAGAATTCAGGTCTACAAACTACGTTCTCTGATCACAATAGAATTAAATTAGAAATCAATACCTGGAAAAGTACCAAATACTTGAGAACTACATAGCATACTTCTAAATAACTCTTTGATCAAAGTAGAAACCAAAAGAGAAATTAGTAATTTCAATTGAAGAACAAAAACACAACATATCAAAAATTGCGGGATGTAGTTAATGCAGTATTAGAGGAAAATTTACAATACTCAAGTGTCTATATTAGAAAAAGAGAAAGGTCTCAAATCAATGATCTCAGTTCCTACTTTAAGAAACTAGAAAAATCAGAGTAATTTAAACACCAAGTAAATAGAGGGAAAGAAATAATAAATATAAGAGCAGAAAACAATGAAATAGAAAACAGAAAAACAAAGAGAATCAAACTAAAAGCTACTTCATTGAGATGGTCAATAAAATTGATAGGCCTCTAGTCAGAAATATTTTTAAAAAGAAAGAGAAGACAAAATTATTAACATCAGCAATGAAGGAGGAAATCATCAAATATTCTACAAATATCAAAAGGATAGTAAGAATTTGATTATCAAGGTTGCAGGAAAACAGGCACTCTCATACATTCCTGGTGTGAATGAAAATCTATAGTATCCCTTTGGAGGGAAATTTGAGGATATCTAATAAAACTACACACGCACTTACCATTTGACCCATCAGCCTCACTTCTAGGAACCTATGAAGATATACCACCAACCATAGAAAAATACTTTTGCACAAGGTTATTCCTTCCAGTACTGTTTGTAATAGCTTAACATTAGAAATGCATGTCTGTTCATAGGAGAGTGATTGAATAATACGGTAGTGACACAATGGAGTACTATGCAACTATAACAAAAAGAATAAGAAAGATGTTTATGGATTAATTGTCTTCAAATATGTAAGATGTGGAAATAGAGATGTAAGCAAGAGTAGTAGAATTCATTTTTCCTAACTGTATTCTAACGGACTTTAGTATCTTGAGGATGTCTCATAAAGTTAGGTCTGACTGAAAGAGTTCAACACAAACAAGAGGTGGCACCAAGAATGTGTGCAAATCACCAAGTCTAAAGCATTGGCCATAAAAAAGAAACAAGAAAGAGAGCAAAGGATCTGAAGAAGGAAATCTGTAAGGCTATCCATAAAGCGGTCTCTGTAGGTAGTTCCGCGAAAGACCCTCCTGTGAGACCCAGGACTTGAGGAGGAGGGAGTATGAGATGGAGCGGCAAACCTTGTGTTATCAGATGAGAGGTAGCTATTGAAGGCACACTGAGACTGGGCTGTTTCAGAACCTCACATCCGGGGCAGACTCCCAGAATGTTACTGCCTGAGAGTCAGATCCAGGAATCCTCTTGGGGGTTGAGAAACTTAGAGTATCCCAATGAGAAATCCTACATGAAGGACCCAAAGCACCTAGGTTCCTTACCCTCAGGTCTATGCGTACTGTCTCCCTCTTCCCTAGTGCAGACCAGGTTGAGGTTCAATCCTCCCTGCATTCCCAGCCAGCTGGAGCCTTGGAGCAAAAAGCAGATGTGTCCCCTCTCTTCCTCTCCCCGACCCTCCTCCAGTTTGGAGCTGGTTTCAGTCATTCCCACTGCCTGGATACTGACAGTAAGAAGACAGACAGCAGAGTGAGTGCCGACTTGGTGAGAGGAGGAGAGTGGCAGTGTGGCCCACGGTTCCCATCCCCACTCCTGCCTTTCCTGATCCAGCGCCATGGGTGAACACCACTTGTTACTTGACCGTTTCCCCTCGCTGGGCTCCTCTGAAGCCAATTCCGCCCGGATGCCCACCGTTCCCATCCACACATAGAAACAGAGAGTCAGGAGGCGCTGGGCGGCACGGGGCCCCCATGCCCAGGCTGAACACAGAAGGCAGGAGGGAGTAGAAGGGTCCGAGGCATTTCCTTCACCCGCATCTCAGCCACCACCTCCCACGGAGGCCAAATGCCGGCCTCGCACCCACCTTCTCCAATAGCAACCGCTGCTTCTCTCCACGAATGCCTCCCGCAGGATGACTCCCGGCTTCTGGAGCTCCTGGACAAAAGACAGACCCGGCTAAGACGCTCGCGGTTGGCTGAGGGATTGTTTTCTCTACTAACAAATGCTGTGGGCGCCTGAGAAATTAGTTTTCAGGCTAGTGCATCATGGAGAGACACCCACCCACCTTAACGCCCCTCTGCTCCTCCCACCTGGGTCTGTGGATCCTCAGGTGTCTGTCCTTCCCGTCCTTTCTCCGTGCAAGGAAACACACCTCTCTGCCGGCCCGAGTGAGAGCCTGGTCACATGACTTGCCATCGGCCTCACGTGACCGCGCAGTCAGCTTGTCTGCGGCAGCCCTGCACCACGGATGGCGGTTTTCTGCCTCTGGGGGTGAGCTGCTTGCTAGGAGACCCTGAAGCTCCTGACTCTGGTGAAGACGGACAGCTGGAAGGCAGGCTGGATTTGTAGCCAAAGCTTCCAGCCCTAGGCCTGGGCTCTGCTCGGTAGGAGCACTTCGCAGGCGTGGAACACTCCATGAGGATTTTGGAGATGAAGTGATATTTAATATTTTGTAAATGACTCGGGCAATATATTAAAACATACACACACACAGAGGAACTGCCTTTGAAAATGTCGATAACCAAAACAAACATTCAAACTCCAATCTCCACCACCAGGATGGGTCCCTGTTAACATTTGTGGTTTGTGAAGTGAGGCAAAACTGCCACTTTTCCCTACTTCCATAAACCTTAGCATACTACGATCGGGTGGGACACCTCTTACACCCTGAGACAAACCAAAAATAATAGGATCTCTGAGTCTAGTTCTTTTCCTTAAAAAAATAAAACTCATCATTTTTCCCCATATACTGAACTCCCTTCCCAAACCAACTTTATCTCTCACTTTTGCTTCTGTCTGAACATACGTTCCAACCTTTGCAAATGTACAAAATCATGTGGAATGAACTCAGGAACTTTGGTAATTTTAGTTTATCCCTTTTAAATTTTGTAGTTTTATTTGGCAAACTAGTTCTTCTGAAGTTGTCTTTTGTACCTCTATACCTTTGATAAATTTTATATCATTGTAGAATTTTCTATAATCAAATAATATATACTTGCACAAATTCAATTTACTCACATTTATTTTTTAAGTGGGACATTTTCCATATATGACACCAGTCGCCTCTATCACACCAAATATAGAAAGCATTAGAGCTTTTCTTAATTAAAAAACCTATATATCATCACTTTTAATTGCCTTAACACTTGTCATGGGCAGCATCATGATTAAGTCATTTTCCAGACTCAAATAAAACCCTGTGCTTTCCTGTCTTGTTCTTTTACCCGTTAGGTAGCATCAAAGAAACAGTTGTGCTTTGAGCTCCAAAATCCAACTTCTCAGTCTTCAACTTACCTCACCTCCAATACCCCTGAGTATGTTTCTCCCACTCATTCCAGGCAGACTGGATACCTCACTCCTGTAGAACACTTTTCCCAGCTCCATGCTTTTCTTTATACATACCACCAACCTCTTTCGTACACGCAAGAGTGCAACTTAAAAGTGAGTCCTGGCCGGGCGCGGTGGCTCAAGCCTGTAATCCTAGCTCTCTGGGAGGCCGAGGTGGGCGGATCGTTTGAGCTCAGGAGTTCGAGACCAGCCTGAGCAAGAGCGAGACCCCATCTCTACTATAAATAGAAAGAAATTAATTGGCCAACTAAAATATATATATAGAAAAAATTAGCCGGGCATGGTGGCACATGCCTGTAGTCCCCAGCTACTTGGGAGGCTGAGGCAGCAGGATTGCTTGAGCCCAGGAGTTTGAGGTTGCTGTGAGCTAGGCTGACAACACGGCACTCACTCTAGCCTGGGCAATAAAGGGAAACTCTGTCTCAAAAAAATAAAATAAAATAAAAAAATAAATAAAAGTGAGTCCTTTTTCTCAGAAGCCTGCCCTAAGTTGCAGTCCATGGTAATCTTTGTGTCTAAAGCTGAGAAAAAGCTTTTTCAAGGAGCATATTATTCATACATTATCTCTGTGTGTGTTCATGTTATCTTTGGATCTGAATTTTAACTTCAAGAAGGGTGATTTGTGGCCGGGTGCAATGGCTTATGTCTGTAAATCCTAGAGGCTGAGGCGAGAGGATTGCTTGAGGCCAGGAGTTTGAGACCAGCCTGAATAAGACTGAGACCCTTATTTCTACTTAAAATAGAAAAATTAGCAGGACATGGTGGTGTATGCCAGTAGTCCTAGCTATTCCAGAGGCTAAGGCAGGAGAGTTGCTTCAGCCCAGGAGTTTAAGGTTGCAATGAGCTATGAGGCCATAGCATTCTAGCCTGGGCAACAAAGCATGACCCTGTCACAAAATAAATAAATAAATAAATAAAAAGAAGAAAAAGAAGAAGGGTGAGTTCTGCCAACTTTAACATAGGACTTTATTGAAACACCATTTATTGAAACACCACACTCAAACAGATATCTATACAGTAGAACGACAATCAGAACAATCAGAAGGGTAGCTTATTTATGATGGCTCAGTTCACTATAAGCTCAAATACTAAAGATCACAAGATCACAGTTTGGACGAGACAAATATCACCAAGTGTGTTTTCAGTTATAATATTCATTTGGCATCAGAAAAATGATCGCTTACACACAGGGTTAGGCAAAGTTAGTATCAGCATTAAGGATGTACAATGCAACATAGAACCAACTGTGAAAACCAAAGCATTACTCAAGGATCATAATCAGGAACATAAGGACAATCAGAGGCAAGTAATTAATGATACTAATTCCCTTGGTCTGCTTCAGGGTCATTTTGCTTGTCTGTTTTGCCTTGCAGTTCCTTAGCAAATTTCTCAACTTCATAGAATGCAGAAATAAGTGGCTCAAGATCAAAATCATCATCAGTGAACTCTTCCTCTTTTCTGATATTTTTACTAATATTCTCAAATATTGCAAGAACAATTTGAATATTGTCAGGTGTCTCTTCCCTGTTGAAGAGGCCCATAAATTCTGACAGTGTTTCGGCACTGAGTAGTTCTTTTGTCATGACAAGATTTTCAGAGAAATTCAGTAGTAGTTTCAGAACATGAAACCTTGTTTTGGCATTGCCTGTAGCTAATAAGGAGAGAAACCCAGACATATAATTGGCAACCAGTGTGTGATAGTCAGAAGTAGTAGTGAAATGACTAATCATTCTTATTCCAGAAAGCTGCTCAGGGGAATCCAAGCCATAAGCAAGGGTTTCCTCACACACTTGACATATGTATGTCTGAATCATATTTAGATTTGGATAAGGTGGAGCCATGTGAATCATATTTTCCAAAAACTTTGTTCTAGCTCGGGAGGACGGATAATTGAGTAAGGTTTCAATAAGTGAGACAACACCCGAATCACGAATGAAATCTCGGGTAAATTGAGAAGCACTTTTCATACCCATTGCAATTTTAGATATTTCATGAACAAAAGGATCTCGAGTTTTCTCCATTAATAAAAGGAGTTCTTCGAACTCTTCAGAACCAATTTTAAGATCACATTGTATGCAGCTGCAGGACCAATTCTCTGGCTCTGCACTTGCCCTGGCCCTAAGATGCTCTCGAATTTCCCGGACTGACCGGTAGGAAGGCTCGTACTGAAATGGGAACTCAGGGTCAGGCTGATCAGTTTGAGATGAAGATTCCTGCTCTTCCCCTTCTGGGCCAAGTTCCGTATGCTTGGGCTTTCCCCCAAACATCTCACAGAATAAAGATGCTGCTTCTTTTGGAAATTTAAAGGGGCTTATGCATGGGAAGCCAAGCCTACCCCATGGACCAGGCTTGAACTGAACAGTGACCTCCTCCCAAGTCTGAGGCCTGCGTGAAGGATCAGGATCCTGCTCAACTGAACACCCTGGCATGCAAATGGCCCTGAACACAGGTTTAGGATTTGATTCAAAATGGGCCTCATCTCCTGCCCAGAACCAGGACCCCACTATGGCCTCATCCTCATCAACTGATGCCCTGTACTCATAGTCGGTAACATTGTCAGTCCTGTTATTCATCTCATCTTCAGCTCCAAACAAATACCCAATAGATATCTCGTCCTCATTTTCTGACTCATAGGTGGCCACAGATTCAGTGTCCTTAATGGCCTTGTCTTCAGACCAGAACCAGGATTCAACAATCATCTCTTCATCATTCTCTGATTTAGACACACAGTATGTCTCTGCTTCAGCCCAGAACCAGGATCCAAAAATGGTCTCCTCTTCGGTACCTGACCCAGTCTCTTCTACTGCCTGAGACCCAGCCTCTATGCTGGCTGCTTCTTCAGCCCAGAACCAGGACCCAACAGTGATTTCCTCCTCCTGAGTCCCAGGATTAAACTCAAAGTTGGTCCCTGCTGCTGCCTCCAGACTGGCCTCTTTTTCCCAGAACCAGGGCCTGACAATGACTTCTTCTTCTTCTTCAGCTTTGTGACTGGATTTGCTGCAAAACTCAGCCTCTCTTCTAATGGCCTCTTCCCTGGCCCAGAACCAGGACCCAACAATACCTTCCTCCTCAACTGCTAGCCTATTTTCTTCTCCAGCCTCAGGTTCTGCCTGGAACCTGTCCTCTTCTCCAGCCCAAAACCAAGAACCAATAATGTCCTCCTCCTCAGCTTCTGATCTGGACTCGTCTCTGTTGGTAGCCTCTATGATGGCTTCATCTTCTTTCCAAAACCAGGAATTGATCATGATCTCATCTTCATCTGGTAGCTTGGCCTCTTCTCCAGTCCCATCTATACTACTCTCTTCTGCAGCCCATAACTGGGACCCTACAATGGCCTCTGGCCTTGTGTATTTTTTGGACCAGAACCACGAATCAACAGTGTCCTCTTCCTCCTCTGAGCTAGACTTCCAGCTTCCTCCACTGGCAGGATACATACAGGGTTCTTCTTCTTCCCAGAAGCAAGACCTATTTTCAGTCTCCTCAGCTCCTGCCATAAATGTGCATCTGGCATCAGCCCCATACATCATACTGACCTCTTCTCTGGCCCGAAACCAAAATGGTATAATGTCCTCTTCCTCATCCTCCATGCTAGACTTACTGTTGACGTCAGCCTCTACTCTGGCCTGGAACCAAGACCCAATAATGGGCTCCTCCTCATCAGCCCCTGGTGTGGTGTCACAGCTAGGTTCAGCCCCAGAATCCATGTGGGTTTGGTTTTCAGCCCAAAACCAGGACCCAAATATTGTCTCTTCTTCAGCTCCTGGCCTGGCCTGTTCTCTAACCCCAGTCTCCATATCAATTTCTTCTTCAGCCCAGAACCAGGGACCAATGACCTCTTCTTCCTCAGAATTTAGCCTGGACTCACAGCTGACCCCAACAGCAGATTCTACACTGGTCTCATCAATGATCCAGAACCAAGACCCAAAAATGGTCTCTTCCTCAGCCTCTGGGCTGACTTCTTCACCAGCCCAGAACCAGGAACCAATAATGACCTCTTCATCATCAGCTGCTAGTATAGATTCAGAGATGGACTCAGTCCCAGTTTTCATGCTGGTCTTTTCTCCAGTTGTAAGCCACAAATCACCAATAGACTCCTCAGCTATTGGTCTGGATATACTGCTGACACCAGTCCCCCCACTGGCCTCTTCTTCAGGCCAGAACCAACTCCCAACAATGGACTCATCCTCCACTTGTGGACTGGACTTGGCACTGGCTCCATCCACCATGCTGGGCTCTTCTGTAGCCCAGAACCAGGTCCCAATGAGGACCTCCTCCTCTGACCTGGCTTCTTGCCTGGCCCTGGCTCTAGCCTTGCTTTTGGCCTCTGCCTTTGCTATTGCTCTGGCCCTGGCCTCTTTCTTGGTCTTGGGCCTTGAAAAGGTATTAATCTTCTCTTCAGGCCAAAAGAAAGACTCTTTTTTGATTACATCTATAGACTCAGACATGAAGTCAACGCAAGCTTCTCGCTTGCCCCTGCGCCTGGCCCTGATATTGGCCTCTTTCCTGGCTCTGCGTTTGGATCTGAATTTGGCCTCCTCTCCAGCACAGAACCAGGACTTCATATGGCCTTCATTCTCAGATCCAGAACTTGATTCAACATAGACTTCTTTCTTGAACCTATACCTGGACCTGCTACTGTCCCCTCCCCTGGGCCCAGATGAGGTATTGGTCTTTTCTCTGGACCAGAACCAGGAGGACTTCACAGACTCATCCTCAGAACCAGAACTAGACACAATATAGAGCTCCTGATTAGTTTGGGGCCTAGACACGGTATTAGCTTCTTGTTTGGCCATGTGCCTGGACCTAGTACTGGCCTTTGTCTGGTTCCTAGGTTGCCCTCTTGCAGTGACCTCATCTCCACTCCAGAACCAGGAACGCATAGAGGATTTATCAACACCTCTGAAATTAGAATTGTAAGAGGCCTCTTGTTTGGATGTAGGCCTATTAGAGTGCCAGGACCCCATATAGGTCTCATCCTCTGACATAAGAGAAGGCTGGAATCCAGCTTGAGAGTCAGCTTTCCTTCCCTGAAAGTTATCAGTGTCCATACTAATCAGTTCTCTATCCACAGACATGGAATTATTTTTAGCAACCAACTTAGAATCAGTACTGACCAGTGGAGAGGAATTGGTCTGGGTATAAACCCGGGGTTCATCCTTAAATCTTGACCCAGGTATTGCCTTGGCCTTATTCTTACGACGTGACCTACGCATGGCACTTGCCTCAGTCTTCGGCTTTACGCCAGGCATAACCTTGGTCTTAGTTTTAGGCCTTGCTCCAGAAGTTATCTGGGTCTGGGACCTAACCTTGGGCCTCACAACGAGAGGGACTTCATTCTCTCTCTCAGCCCCAGCCCCAGCCCCTTCCCCAGCCTTCTTTTCAGGCTTAGCCTGGGCACTAGGCTCAATCTCTGCACCGGTCATGGTACAAGTTACAGACAAAACCCAGGTATATAGCCCTCCCTCAATCTCAACCTTGACCACAGATCTGTCAAAGGTTTGTTTCTTCACACTCTGATTTTTCAGTAATTTAGGATATGAGATTGGAAACAAGAGTTACAGTCAATTGCCAGTCCAGCAGTCAGTCTCCTTCCCACGCAGACTCAGTCAATAAGACGGACAAAGTGCAGAAGAGGCACAAGCAAGCTGGGGAAGATGGCCGGTTCTTGGGTGGGTTGAGACTTGTTGAAGGTGGCGGTCAGCAGCAACTCCACCACCACCAGAGCTGCCACTGGAGGTGGATCTAGGGAGAGAGAATGAAATGGGGCTTTGAGTCTCTTCCAGTTGTGTCACCCATGCAGAGACTTCACAGAGAGACTGGTGTCGAATGCTGGGTGGG